>JAQQSZ010016645.1:0-10978 GCA_028646595.1 Phalanger gymnotis
TCTCCTCCCCGTGCAGCTGCCCACTGGCTGGTCTCCATCTCTACATGACTGGCCTTCCTTCTTTTCTAATCCTACATCTCTTGGATGATGGCTTTGACGCCGATTCTTGTCCATAGGCCATCATTAGTAATGTGTAGCAGCCCAGTGTAAATGTCTCCAGTGTAACTTGGACATCTCATGGCTTGGGTTCTTTGGAGGCCTCAGTGTTTGGGACCTGAAGATGATCAACAAATCAGCAAATGTGTATTATGCATCTACACTGGGAGACCATCCCTGTGAAAGAGATGAATTTGTACATCAGGGAGTGGCTTGGGATGTCTTTGGCTGGTGTTTATGGAGCAAGTTTCCAACAGGAATTCAAACTAAACTTCACTGTGAGCCCACATTTACTTCTTGCTTATCCTGGGGACATGGCACCTGAGACCGATGTTCTCATGAATGTAAGTTCTGGGAGGCCCAAGGAACAGAGAATCTAGAGAACAGAAAATATCAGAAATGAGAAGGAGCTTAGAACACAGAAAATCAGAGATGAGAGGGACCTTAGAATACAGAGGATGGACTATCAGGGTTAGGAGGAACCCTAAAACTTACTTAGAGAATGTCGTGGCTGGGAGAGACCTTAGAATATGGATTGTCAGAGATGAGATGGACCTTAGAACAAAGAACTGAGGATGTTAGAGTTGGGAGGAACCTTAATATATAAAAACAGATTAATTGTCAGAGCTGAGAGGGACTTTGGACTAAACATAGAACAGAGAATGTCAGAGCTGGAAGAGGATAGTCTGAGCTTCAAACAGCTTTGGGGCCCAATTAGTAGGAAATCCTGCTTTGGTTACTTCCAAACTCATCATGAGTGATTCTACATATGTTAAGAATCATTTCTTTTGGCCTTTTGGTCCATCTTACCAAATGGAAGGGAAATGTTTAATAAAGGGAGGGCGAGAATTTACAATTATTTAGTGAATTTAGAGTTATTTTGGAGGGGGACAGGTGCAGACCTCTCCTCTTACTGAACCACCATACATTTCATGAGGTTTGTCTGATTAACTTGATCTACACTCATCAAACAAGCTGGGTGTGTCCTCCCTTCCCCCAGGACACTGAGAGTGGCCACCTCCCTGAGTCATGGAGACTTGGCTTCCAATCCTAGTTCTGCTTCACTTACTGTCTGTGTCACTGGGGGCAAGTTAATGACCCTCTTGTCCAACTTTCTGTTTTACAGGTAAGGAAATGAGGTGAAGGGGGAGGGCAAATATGCCCAAATGGCCCACCTGATAAGTTAAGTCAGGACTCAAACCTAGAGCTTCTAATTCAAAGTGGGGAAATCTGTTCCTGCCCTCATGACTCCTCTCCAACCTGGACAACTGATCACCACTAGGCACTGACCAAGACCTAGTCCTAGTGCTGACTCTCTGCAAGGAGAGCAAAGAGAACAGGGACATGGGACCCTGTTCCCCCCCCCCCCCCAGAGCTTTAATCTCATTGGGGAGGGCACTGGCCCCTCCGCACTGTGAATTATACAGTTATATGCCAATAAGAAATGAAGACACCAGGTTAAACCAAGCAGCAATCAATGAAATTGCTAAGACTTTGGACTGAGTCCTAATCCAACCATGGAATTGACTCTTTCTGTTTCTCTTTCTTTGTCCATGTCTCCCTCTGTCTGTCTGTCTGTCTGTCTGTCTCTGTCCATCTGTCTGCCACTCATTCCTGCCTTCCAGCTCCAACATTCATATCTCTTCACATGTAATAAATGCCTAATAAATGTTTGTTCAGCTCAGTGGTGTTCATGCTAGGCCACTCTCTGTCCCAGAGCCCCTGGTTCTGAATGTGTACTGTCATACTACAAAACTCTGTGATGTCCTCAGTGTGAGTGTTCTCTCTCTGAATTGAAGGTTGAATGGGTTCATGACTTTCTGTGTCCTCCTCCAGACTCCCAGCCAGCTTGTTAGGGTCTGCCCAAGCTTGGGCAGTCTCAGCACAGGGTTGAGGGCTCAAGACCACCTACCGCCATGTCACACTGAGACTTAGGCCAGGCAGGTAGAAATAAAAGCAGCACATATCAATGCCCAGACAGCGTTCTGCAACCAGGTGTCTTGATTTTGGAGAGACTAATGAGTTGTGAAACCCTTGGAGAAAGACAAAAAAATCCAACTCTCCCAGCCCCGTCCCCAATGCTTCCTTAAGTTTTAGTTTCTCACATGAGCTATTTGGAGGTTCAGAAGTATTACGATGTTGCCAAATGGACAGCTTTGTGAGTTGCAAAGATATGAATTACAGGCGATAAAAATGGCGGCCTTTGGCCACCGGCCTTTGTGAGGAAAGCATCTTGTTCTAACCGAAGACAGAAAGTGAAACTGATATTGTTCATGCGTCTGTCTGAGTTATAGCATCGTCTGGCTTTGATTTCACCCATCCTTGCTGGCCTGCGGCAGGCCTGTGGGGGCTGTGATCAATTTGGGCCCCAAACTGTGGCCATAAATTGTGACCCTTCAGAAATATTTCTGGTGATTCAAGGTCCAATGCTGGAGAATACCATGGGATTGAGTATCTTGTCTTTGAAATGGTTTCTCCTCCAAAGAAATAGCTTTAAAATACAAAAGCAAAAAGGCAGTGTGGTGGAGTAGTTAGGGGTCCAGGTTTGGATTCCTGAAGACCTGGGTGTATGTCCCCACCCTTTTCCCATCTCTGATGTTCTTTGTTCTATGTTCTAAGGCCTCTCTCAGCTCTGCTTTATTCTGTGTTAAATTCAAACCTGGTGCTGCCGCTCACTACCTTGGTGGCCTTGGTCACCAAGCCACTTCTCCTCTTGGTCCTCAGTTTCCTCATCTGTGAAATAAAGGGGTCGTGGCAGATGACTTCCAGGCTTACTGCCAGCTCTGGACCTTTGATTATTAGTGAAAATGTGTAATGGGATTCATGCCCATGTGTTGCTGGGTTCTGTAAGCCGTGGCATTTTAGGGATGAACAGTACCATTGCAAGGTCTCGCACAAGTGTAGAAACAAGGAGCATAGATGACCAGACCTGGAAGGGGCCTGACATCCCCAAGGATGAGAAGGCGCATCCCCAAGGACACTCACTGAGCTGTAGACAGAGCTGGGATATGGGGTCCATTCTCTGAGTTCTCAGAGTTCTAAACACTAAATTATACTCCCATTCCTCTGATCAAGGATGGCCTTGGGCAAGTCCCTTCTGGGTCTCAGTTTCCTTCTTTATACAATGAGGGTGTGGCACCAGATGGCCTCTGAGGTCTCTGATCCTCCAATCTCCCAGTGTCCCCTAGCTGTTTTTCATTGCCTCGTACTCTGTGCCTCATCAGCCTCCAATGACCTTCCAGGATATCTCAGTGTTGTCAGCAGCCAGATTTTCCCCTGGAGCCCAGTAGAGCTCAGAAAGGGGGAGGGGTGGTTCCCATCCCTCTTTTCTAGGAAGTCTTCTCTGACTGCTCCAGGCAACAGCGAGGTCTCCCCACCGCTGAGCTCCCACCCCCACTTAGGGTCTGTCTGGAAGCAGCCTGAGCTGTGGGCACAGTACGGGACTTGGAAACAAAGCACTCATTCTGAATCCTTGTGTGGCTCCTTCTAATCTCTGTGACCTCAAAGAAGTCACTGTATTACCTTAAGTCTCAGTTTCCTCCTTCATAAAATGAGAGGGTTGGAAGGGAATAGAAGGTCCTTCCAGTTCTAAACTTCTTTCCCTATGGCCATTAGATTCTTGCCATAGAATTTTGCCATGTCTAAGGAGGGCTGTTAAGACATTAGCACTCCTCCTTGTGTGGAGAAGGCTAGGGAGCCTGCTTTTGGGAGGGTTGAGATCACATGGAAGAGAAATGTTTGGGAGAGAAGGTAGAGCCTATGGAGAACTCCTCCTGGTTCTGGCCTGGTAACTTCACGGTTAGTGGGAGGATCCTTTTGATATCGGCCATGGAGCAACAACTAGGGGAAGGGGGTGAGTGGGGGTACTTTGGCTTCCAAAAGACCCAAGTCAGCCATAGCTTACTGTCTTCCACATGTCCTCTTGGCTGGGCTCTGGTGCCTGGATCCCTTTGCCCATGGTGTCCAGTGAAAGACGATGTTTTAAGGTCTCCTTCCTGTAGAGTCCTTATGGCCCTAAGAAACCAGCCTTGGTCCTTCACCTCTGTGTCCTTGGTCTCTGTTCTAGGCAAAGTGATTGGAGACTTATCTTGTGAACTTCAAAAGGCCAAGAGGGTGATGAGTACCTGGGCTCCTTGGTTTGGGCTCCCTGGCATCAGGGCTTTCCAGCATGCAGTCTTCCTAGAATCTGGATTTTGCAGTCCATTCAGCTCAGACAAGCAGAGATTGACCATTGGTAGTGACCTTTGACATCTAGCCCAGAGGTAGCTGAGACAAGGACTCTTCTTTCCATCAGACACACCACATTGGGACAGAAACTTGGTGAGGCCAATGTTGTGTGAGAACTGAGCTAAGAGTGAGCCCAGAATCCCCAAAGCCTGAGACTTGATCAGGCAGAGTAGGTCCCTCATGCTGGTCACTGATACCTAACAGTGATTGTGTGTAAATATGCAGGGTGGGCTGGAGCTAATGGTATTAGAGAAGAAACACCTGGACCCCTGGAATCCCAAGAGGGAGATGTGGCAGGAGGCCTCACTCTGGGGAAGTGGGGCTGGCCCAAACTTGCCAGATGTGTGTGTAACATTGTGTGTAAGGCCTGTCTCCACCTATGTCTTCCCTTCCCTGTGTACGTCAAATGAGATGACATCTGTAAAATGCTTTTCAAACTTGACGTATCATGTAAATGGTAGCCATATTATTATTGTTGTTGCTGTTAATTATTATTTGTTTCAATTATAATTTACCTTCATGGCCAGTTCTAAGCTCTTTGGATGATAAAAGAGTCCTCCAAGGTCGCTTCTCCTTTGGAGACTCTGACTTTGTGAGTCTGTCTGCAGTCAAGTCAGCACCTACTAAGTGCTAGACATTGCCATGGCCAGCAAACCCAAACCAAATGCTTTGCTTTCTTTCCAACAGGCACCTGGGGTAGGTGCCAGAGATGTTACGGCAGCTGCTATGACCACTAATTAGCCTGTGTGTGATGCTTCGATGTTTGCAAAGCACCAGAGAGATATCATCTCATTTCATGCTCACAACAATGCTGTGGGGCCGGTTCGATTATTATCCTCATTTTTCAGATAGGGAAACTGAGTCCCAAAGAGGTTGATTTGCCCAATATCATATATCCAGTGTTTGAGGCAGTTTGAATTCAAATCTTTCTGCCTCCAAGACAGCTTCTCCTGTTATGAATATTGAAATCCCCCAAATCCTCCTGTGATGTTTCATCATGGGTTCTTGAAAGCTAAATCCATAAATTAGAGCTTTTGTATGTGCTACCAGTCTAGAGAGGCCTTGACTGGGATCCCATCCATGGACTTAGGCTGATTCTGGAGGATCAGGCCAGCTAACTGCAGCAGGCTCATCTCTGCTAGGCTGGCCACTCAGAGCCAACTCCTTACCTGTAGAGACTCAGAGAACAAAGAAAAAGAACCCCAAATGAAGCTCACACCTACAGATCTCCCTTCTGCTTCCCTAGGAAGTGTGGGAGAGTGGAGAAAGGGGACCATTGAGTGCAAAGAAGAGCAGGAGTTCCTAGACTATCTAGACATTTTTTAAAAGTAGTTTTTTTTATTATTTGATAAATTAAAAAAATAAATTTTTACAACTTTTGTTTTTGCATCACTTAACTTTCTCCTTGTATCCCTTCCCCTCTTCTCCTCCTAGAGAGTGACATCCCATAGAACAAAGAATAATTTTAAAGAAAAAAAAAGAGGCAAAAAAATCAGTAAAAATTGATCAATATATCAAAAAAAATTGGAAAATCCATGGAGATCTTCCACATCTGTGGATTTCTCACCTTGTCAAAGGAGAAGGCTCATGTTAGTTCTTTCTGGCCAAGTATGTTCTATGGAATTTTGCAACATTCACTTCTGATCCATTGCTTTGTGGTTGTTCTTTCTGGTTACATTGTTGCAGTCATTGTACATATTGTTTCCTTGGCTCTGCTGACTTCACTTTGCATCAGTTCACATATGTCTTTATACTTTTCTCTGTATTCATCGTATTTGTCCTTTCTTATAGCATAATAATATTCTATTTCATTTATGTACCACAATGTTTTTTTAGCCACTTCCCAAACAATAGGAGTCTACTTTGTTTCCACTTCTCTGGTACCACAAAAGCTCTGCTATAGGTGTTTCTTCTTATCAATGACCTCCTTGGGGCATATGCTTAGTAGTGAAATCTCTGGGTTAAAGAGTATGGACATTTTAATCACTTCATTTGTACCATTCCAAATTGTTTTACAGAATGGTTGTACTGAATCAGGATTCTGCCAATGTCCCAGTGTGCCTAATTTCCACAACTATTCTAATATTGATTATTTGTATTTTTTTGTCATCTTTGTTAATTTTCTAGGTGTGAAGTGAAACCTCAGGGTTGTTTTGATGTACATTTCTCTTGTTATTAGCGATGTGGATAGTACCCAGCACTTATCACAGTGCTTGGCACATAGGAGCTTAATAAATTTTAATTTATTGATTGATATTGGTTGATTGGGGCAGGTTGGTGCACATCGTATAGAGTTCTGGGCCTGGAGTCAGGAAGACTCATCTCCCTGAGTTCAAATCTGCCTTTGGACATGATTAGCTCATTGGGCAGACTCCTTGCAGTAAAATTATGTGAGGGCATGGACAAGAGTCAACCAGGATGGCCCATTTGAGATGGATTGTAAACTGTATCAAGGTAGGAAATTTCAAGCTGATGAGATCACAGAGCTATTGGAGTGTCTCCAGCATTCACATATAAAGTCGTGTGTGTGTGTCATTAAGCTGAATCCTTAAACAAAGAAATGACTGAAACCTGGCCCTCTATTGGGTGGAGGCAGTATCCAGAGAGGGGCTGTGATTGCATAAAAAAGCCTGATCCTGGGTGACCCTGGGCAAGTAACTTCACCCTGTTTGCCTCAGTTTCCTCATCTGTAAAATGAGCTGGAGAAGTAAATGGCAAACCACCAAGAAAACCCCAAATGGGGTCATGAAAGGTTGGACTCAACTGAAAGATGACTCAACAACAACAAAAACTAATTGATTTGGAATATTCATTTATGTGGTTGTTAAAAGTTTGTAATTCTTCAAAAAAAACTGTTCATATTGGCAAATGACTTTTATTCAGCATATCTATATTCATACCTATATCTATCTACCCAGATAAGTCTATCTGTATCTATCTGTATACATATACAAATAGATATGGAGAGTTAATCTCTCTCTCTCTCTTTCTCTCTCTCTCTCTCTCTCTCTCTGTCTTTTTGTCTCTCCCCCCACACATATACACACAATACCAAGTTCTTAAATGAAAATATCGATACAAAGATTTTTCCTATTCGAACTCTTTCTTTCTTATCTTAGTTGTAACTTATTTCTGCAGAAACCTTTCAATTTCATGTGATACAAACGATCCATTTTGCCTTTTATGGCTGCCTCTATCATGTGTTTGATAAAGAGCACCTCTACTGACTTAGCTGTGAAAGGCACACGATTTACTTCTCTTCTAATTTGTTGATTGCGTAATCTTTAACATTCAGGTCATGTGACCATTTTAAATGTATCGTGGCATGTGGTGTAAGGTGTTGGTCTCAGCCTGATATCTGCCAGACTGTTTTCCAGCAGCCGTTCTTTTCAAATAGGGACTTTTGCCATAAACAATTTATTCTGGTTTATCAGATATTGGGTTATTGAGTTCCATTACTGCAATAAACTTTCTTGAATCTCCTGTTCTTCTCAATGTAAGATCCTAGTCCAGTGGCCAAAGAGTGGACACACTATTGGGGTAAGTGAATCCTATCTATTTTAATGTTATTCTCAATATAAGTAAAACCAGGAGACAGGAGGGAGCCGCAGCCAGGTGGAAGGATGACTTAGAGGTGGTCCTTAGTGAGGCCGGGATGGAGTGGGAGGAGTTGGCTTGATTAGGCTTTCTAAAGCCACAAGACATCATTCCTCAGGACACTTGGTCATTTCTCATCTCAGCACTCATGAAGTATATTTCTAGAGAGTCTGCCAGGAAGAGAATCCCAGATGAGGGGCCAGTATCCAGGACTCTTTCAGTCTCTAAGCACTTGATCTCCTGAGCGGAATGGGTGAAAGCTGAAAGCTGGCAAATGTGGACTTGATATAAAGAAAAAGGCTTTCTAAGACAGAGGCCAGCTGATGGCTCAGTGGACAGAATGCTGGGCCTAGAGTTAGGAAGACCCAAGTTCAAATCCAGCCTCAGACATTTACTATTTGTGTGATTCTGGGCAAATCGCTTAATTTCTGTTTGCCTCAGTTTCCTCATCTGTAAAATGAGTGTAATAACAGCATCTACCTCCAAGCCAGGGCTATTGGGAGGATGAAATGGAATAATAACTGTAAAGCCCTTAGCATGGTGCCTGACACATGGTAAGTGCTATATAAATGTTAGCTATTATGAATTAGGGTTGTCCTAATGTGGAGTGGGCTGCCTTGGGACCTGGTCAGGTCTCACTCTTTGGAGGTCTGCAGGCGAATACTGATTGACCACTTGTTAGGTGTGTCCTAGAAGGGATTCTTTGTTGGTTGTGGGTTGTACTAAATGGTTGCTGAGGGTCTTTTCAATAATGAGATTCTGTGATACTCTGCCAACCAGAGGGATAAGGCAGCCAAAGGCAACACAGGTTTGGACTATAAACTTTTTGGTAAAATTTTACAGAGAAAGATGGTGGAAGATTATGAGCAGTATTGCCTCATAAAACTATGAGAAGCAATGGAGAGGAAAACATGCTTAAAGAAAGCTGGGCAAGAGCCCCAGTTGAGCAAAGTCATACCAAGGACACTGGAGGATCAAACTGGAGGGAAAACAGCCTCCCGAGTGGATGGTCTCCATCAAGATGTTTCTGACAAATACTTCACCATCAAAGAAAATAGAACCATCCCAATTGCACCATAACATGCTAGTTTCAGATATGCTTCTAGAAGTGCAAATGGTGCTGAAATTAACATGGGGAGAGAAGCTAGACTAATTAAGGATACATGGAGGAAACCCATCCTGGAGGTGACACAGTTGTGAGTATGATAAGTGATAGATTCCATGCAATTTGACAAAGTAAAGGGCACCAAAGACATGAAAAAAAAAACTTGAGCCTTATCAGTGTCCAAAAAAAGTCAACTAAGAGAATTCCAGTAGCCACTGACCCTTATACTTGTTTTCTTATTGCTATGTTTTTAAAAAAATTGGAGTAATGTGTGTGTACACAGAAAACACCCTCCATGAAGTTATAATATGTTAAGTGGAAGGCTTTTGTAAATGACATTCTATGGTAGATTTTTGCAAATCACACAACTGACTGAAAGATTTAGACAATTCAAGATTCTATTATGCTCATTCTTTGTTAACTATTTAAGAAAATTGATGGAGTAGACCACCCTGCCACCATAAAAGCTCTCCTTCAACAAGGCATCTTTGTGTTTCTGTCAAAATAATACAAGATTTTTGCAAAAATGTAATGGAAATAGTTGCTTTAGGGGCTGGGGCTTCCCTGATGCACCTATGTTCTAAACCACACCTGAATCTGATTCACAATGACCGCCTCCTAGAACAATGGTCCTGGATCATCTGTCTCTGCTTTTCAATAGCCAAGGATCACAGATGGCAGCCTGATTGCTTTAACGGTACACTCATGAAGTCAGGAGAATTGATGAAGCTCATTGGGTGGACTCCCTGCAGTACAATTATGTGAGGGCATGGACAAGAGTCAACCAGGATGGCCCATTTGGGATGGATTGTAAACTATATCAAGGTAGGAAATTTCAAGCTGATGAGATCACAGAGCTGTTGGAGTGTCTCCAGCACTGAACACAGGGCCCTGGCATATATAGAGTTGTGTGTGTGTGTGTCATTAAGCTGAATCCTTGAACAAAGAAATGACTGAAATCTGGCCCTCTGTTGGGTGGAGACAGTATCCAGAGAGGGGCTATGATTGCATAAAAGAGCCTGAGAGCCTTGTCTTGGCAATTGCCTTGAGAATTGGGAAAGCCCTGCTGGTGATGGACTTTCCAGGTCCCTCCATAAGTTTCAGGGCTCAGCCCAGAGTCCAGCCCCACACAGCCCCTGGGAGGAACCAGATCGAGATAAGCATTGTAGCAGATCCCCAAGCACTGTGCAGGCCCTGAGGGGCTAATAGGTGGTCTTCAGGAGGAAGGATCATTCCACTTTATTACTTATGGCCCTGAGCTGGAATGAGGAGCTCATGAAAAGACAAAGTGACTAAAGCCTGGAATGGCAAACCTGCTTTTAATAATAGCTGGCATTTCTATAGAGCACCTCAACATTTGCAAAACTCTTTACTCGTATTATCTCATTTGATTCTCAAAACAGCCCTCTGAGGTTAGCCTGAGTTAGGTTACCCTCACCCAGGGTCACACCATTAGTAAATGTCGGAGGTCAGATTTGGACTTAGGTCTGCCAGCCAAGAAACTGAAAGGGGCAAAAGACAAGGCAAGGTTTGGCACCCCCGTTTTGTAGTCTGATGACACAGAGAACTTTCGTTCAATAAGTCAACTTCGCAAAGAGTGTTCTAGCAATTTGGAATGGGTTTTCTTGGGAGGTAGAGAGCTTCCTGTCACTGAAAGCATTCAAGCTGAGGGTAGATGGCCAATTATGAGGGATTTTAATAGTTTGGACTAGAGGACCTCTCCACTGTCAGAGTCTGTGGACTGTGAGGTCCAATTGTATATTAAGGTTCTCTTTATGAAGAGTCAGTCTTGGGTAGTAGAAAATGCCCCTTGTAGCCTGGAACTAAAGAGACCTGAGGTTTCACTTCAGGTCTCACCTCTGTCTTATTGTGTGATCTTAGACAAGTCATTTCTACTCTTTGGTCTCAGTTTTCTCTTCTAAAAATGGATTAGACTATGTGATTTTTAAGGTA
>JAQQSZ010016646.1:0-10978 GCA_028646595.1 Phalanger gymnotis
CTCATTGGCTTTTTGGAGCTCTTTTGCCATTTGAGTTAATCTATTTTTTAAGGTGTTGTTTTCTTCAATATTTTTGTCAGTATTTTTTTGAGTCTCTTTTAGCAAGTCATTGACTTGTTTTTCATGGTTTTCTTGCATCCTTCTCATTTCTCTTCTCAATTTTTCCTCTACTTCCCTAACTTGCTTTTCCAAATCCTTTTTGAGCTCTTCCATGGCCTGAGACCAGTTCATGTTTTTCTTGGAGGCTTTTGATGTAGGCTCTTTGACTTTATTAATTTCTTCTGCCTATATGTTTTGGTCTTCTTTGTCACCAAAGAAAGATTCCAAAGTCTTAGACTGAATCTGAGTGTGTTTTTGCTGCCTGGCTATGTTCCCAGCCAACTTACTTGACCCTTGAGTTTTTCTTTGGGGTATGACTGCTTATAGAGAAAAGAATACTTTGTTCCAAGCTCGAGGGGATGCGCTGTTGATTTCAGAGCTATTTCTATACAGCCAGCTGTGCCATACCAGCACTCCTCCTTCCCCAAGAACCACCAACCTGGACCTGATGCAAATCTTAAGCAGGCTCTGCACTCCTGCTCTGATTTTCCACTTAATTCCTTCCACCAGGTGGGCCTGGGGCCAGAAGTAACTGCAGCTGTAGTTCTGTAGCTGCACACTCTCCCCCTCCCCCCGTGTGCCTGGGGCAGTGACCAAACTGTGACACTCTGTCCCCTGCAGCTTTTCCCACTAACCTTCTCTGTTGCCTTTCCTGTTTGTGGGTTGAGAAGTCTGGTAACTGCCATAGCTCACTGATTCAGGTTCTGCCCAGCTCCTGGTCTGATTGGTCCTGCCACCACCCAAGCTGAGCTCCACTCCCCTCTGATCCATGTGTAATAGACCTCACCCAGCAACCATCCAGGCTGTCCTGGGCTGGATCCCTGCTTCCCTCTGCTATTTTGTGGATTCTGCACTTCTAGAATTTGTTCAGAGCCATTTTTTATAGGTTTTTAGAGGGACCTGGCAGGGAGCTCAATCAAGTCCCTGCTTTCCAGCCCAGCTGCTATCTTCTACCTCATTTAATCTTGACAACAATCTTACACAATATTTCCTTTGCACACTTCTCATATACATACTATGTATGACTTTACAATTATCTGGATATTTACTATATTTCCCTAGTAAATTATAAACTCCATGATGACAAGGACTATACATGACCTAACCTCTGAATCTGCCCCAGTGCTAATCATAATGATTTACAGAGAATAGTTGTTTAATATCAAATATTAAAAACAATTTTTTAAATAAAATCGAACAACCTATGAAGTACTTATTGCCAACATGATTATCTCAATTTTAGAGTCAGAGGCCTAAAAAGGTTGTCACATATCCAAAATCATAATGCTAATTAGAGATACTTTTGAGGATTCAAGGTTGATTATATAATTTACACTGGTTCATTTTATGCTAGCAAATATGGGTGAAAATGTCCAGGCTTACCATTAGACTTTAGGAGCTACTTCCCATGCAGTTGAATTTGCATACAGTATGCCTAGAAAATGCAAAATTAGACAATGCAAAAACAGAACTCTTGTTATTTCAGATTCATGTAAACAAGACATGTCTTTCCCCTTTATAAGATTTAATTCTTTATTTAAAATAAAAATGGGCATGGAGAGAAAAAAATATGTTCTTTTCTATCACTCTCCTGTCCTTGATAATATTAAGTTTTGATTTTTTTTCCCCTTTAATTGCTAAGTATTTGGTTAGGTTGGTTGTCCATATATAACACTGTGGTATAACATGTGAGTGATGTATCCTTGCATGCTCATGAAAATTGTCAGAAGGAAGATAATCATTATCAAAATCCAATTCCTCCTGATGTAATCAAAGTAACCTTGGTTTCTCAACAGAGAATAATCCTGGAAGTTTCTAACATGCTAGAAGGTCTTTGAGTATACTCCTGGTGGCAAACTGCATCTATTTTTCAAGAAAAGGCCTAGATATGTGTAAAGAGCCTTGACACCAGTAGCTTGGATACTAGAAGATACAATCTTTGACCATGGCAATCCATAATATAATACCTTTTTTTTTTTTAAGTGTTGTGTTATGCACAACCCCCTTTTGCTTTTGCTTTGACTGTGACAGAGTGGTAGAAATAGAGACAGAAGATTCCAAGAATCATTTGTTACTAAAATGGGATTCTTTTCTGAATCACTTGTCTTGTTATCATCAAAAAATCAACATATAATAGGAAATTGGAAGAAAGTTAAAATGAAAAGGTATAGTATGACTATAAAATAGTTTTAGACTGTCCTATTTAAACAAGATATTGATGCTGAAAATGTGAGATTGATACAAGAACAGACATATACTTAGTCTGTCATCATTTCCCAAGGAAATTTAACAAATATAAATTAATCACAACGAAGGGGAAGACAAAAACATCTAAATCCTTACTCAGGAAACACATACTCTCCTTGGCAAGTACAGCGATATGTAAGTCAAGGGTAACACCACTTTAGAATATAAAGGACACTATATATACCCTGGTAACATCACCCTGTAAGGCGGGTAGTATAGGTGTAGTATTATCTACATTTCAGAGAAAAGCAAACTTGTATACTCCTTATAAATGGAAGAGTCAAGACCTAAATCAAAGCCTGCTCACTCTTAGTTGTATCCTCTTTTTACAACTGAATAGTTATTTGGATGTTTTGGAGTCATACTAGGTATCAGTCTCTATACCTGTCACAGATATATCAAGAGATTTGTGAAATTAGACGTGCAGGGTTAAATTTTAGATGATTATTATTTCGTATCTGGAAAAAAATAAACCTGAACTGAGATGCCAAAAGAAATTAGACTAAAAGTCCAGGGGAAAAAAAGGAATGGCTCAGTGGATAGAGAACTTGGCTTAGAGTCAGGAAGACCTGAGTTCAAATCTGTATTCAACATTTACTAGTAGTAGTCACCAGTGTGACCCTGGGCAACTCACTTAACCTGTGTTTGCATTAATCCACTGGAGAAGAAAATGACAAATCACTCCAACATCTTTGCCAAGAAAACCCCATGGACATCATGGACAGCATTGGCATACTATGGTCCAGAAGCATGACTGAACAACAACAAAGGGTAAAAAAATCACTGTGCAGGTGAGCACACACACAGAGGAATACTTCTGCACCTATTTTGCATTCAATACTTTGATTTAATTGGAAATTTATGAGAAAAAAGCTGTTATAATGTTTGCTACAGGTTGATAACTACTTGTGTTATGATTCAATCAAATAAGACACATATATTAAGCATTAGTATATGCCAGGTAATGTGAAAGGCATGAGGAGTACAAAGACAAAAATTAAATACTCCTACCCTCAAAGAATTTACATTTTAATAGTGAGATATGTCTCTCTCCAGATGTGTGTGTTCACAGTATATACCCAATCGATAAAAATTACATTAATGGGAGAGAACAGTAGTAGCTGAGAGAATCAGGAAAAGTTACATTTAGAAGATGATACTCAAGGTGAGTTTTAAAGAAAACAAGGGATTCTATGTATGAAGTGAAGGGAAGGCATGTATTCCAGGCACAGTAGAGAGTTGACCATGCCAAAGCACAAGGAACAGAGAGAAGAGAGAGACTCAGAGAGAGACAGAGAGACATATGAAAAAAAAAAAAACAAAAGACCAGTTTGCCTGAAATGGATTGTATGGAGAGAAGAGTATTGTATAATGAACCTGGAGAGATTGAGGAGTATATTTTATAGAATCTGCTTTCACCTAGAAAAAGAAGGCTTCTTTTCAAACATCCTTTTGTGTAGCATTTGGATGGTCTTCATCGACACATGAAGGATCTCAGAAAATCCCAAGTGGCATGAAACAAACAAACAAACAAACAAACAAAAACTTTCACTCAGGTGCTCTTCTGAATGCTCTCAAGTGCACTGAATAAATATTCTTCAATATTTACATAGTCCCTGTCTTTACTCTCAGTATTTACCAAAGATATGCCAAACAGATCATGTTCTGGCCACAGTGCAAAACACTGAGTTCTCCAAGTCGAGACAATTTCATGTTTAAATAACAAAGAAAAATACCCCTGATATAAACACCTACTTTTAACTGAGGGAAAAATCGGACACTATCACATATGGGCTTTACCTCACAATACCATGTGTTGCTACATCACCACTCTCATTTTTCTTCAAAGAATCTTGCTAGAGTTTCTGGAGATAGTCATGAAGTCATTGCTCTGTGAGCATCCTGCCTCCACCCCCACCAAAAAAAAGTGATTTATGGAAGAACGCAGAAGGGCATGCCTCATTGGAGCATCCATTGTAAAAGTTACTCTGAGGCATCAGCATAAACATCACTAGACTCATTTATTGCATGTGTCCTTTCTAAAGAGTTAAAACCCAAGAGCTCTACAATTACCAAGGCTTACAGCACATTGAAATTAATGAAATTGTCACAAAATTTGTCATTTATTTTCCTTAGTCTGAATTCCACAATTTGCTTCCGAGTTTCTGAGCTTGAGGGCTGGTTGCAATGAAATCAAGAAAGAAAATTCTCATTTGGTTGCCTTCTTGAGTGAGTTAAATATAGGAAACCTAGAGGGAAACATCTTCATGCCTTGCCCTTGTGTTTTATTTTCTTATCTGTAGGAGCTACAGCTCTGTGAAGAGCGTACAGATTAAATGCAAGGCATGTTTCTTATTTGTAATAATCAAATCAAGGAACAAGTAGAGCTCAGAGCAAGAACTTGAGCAAGTAATTTCTTTCTGAAAAAAATCTGTTTTCTTGTCTGTAAAGTGGGCATATTATATCAGCCTTGTGTGCCTCATAGACCAATCACTTGTAAGGATAAAATCAGATGAGTGATGTAAAGTGTTTTTAAGCACTATGCTGATATATATGATTAATATTACTTGGAGGAAGAGATGGAAATCATTCAGTCAATCAATTAACATTTATTAAGTGCATACCACGTGTACCAGGTACTGTGCTGAGAGCTGGAGACACGGGGAAAGCAAACAAGGTTCATACTAGATAGAGCTCAGTGCCATGCAGGGCACTAGAAAAGAGCTAATGTTTTCTTTGACCTCGGTTTCTTTCAATTGTCTTCAACAAACATTTATTAAATACTTACTGTGTGAATGGCTACAACCATATCTACTGTCCCAGCTATGCTTTCTGCTACATCTAGGCCATTTTCTTTCTATTCTCTGTCACTGTCTATCACTGACTTTTTGGGCTACTGAATCTGACCATCTTATGTGACACCCTCATCCCCATCTCAACTTTTAACTCTGAAATAGTAATTAAATTAATACCACCATTTCCATTGGAAAGGATATATTATTCAGCTTCCCTATCCATTAATCATTCCTGTGACTTCCTAAGCCAAAACCCTTCTCTAGGGTCACATTTTCTTGTATATGTAGTCTCCCTTTTCTATGATGTAAGCTGCCTGAGGTAAAGAATTGTCTCATTTTTGTATTTCTATTCCCAGCACTTTGTAAAGTACTTAGCATATAACGAGTATTTAATATTTTTTTTTCTTTTCTTCCTACCCACTTACCTTCCTTCATTTTTTCCTATTTTTCTTTCTTCTGTCTCTCATAACATTATAACATTATACAGGGCTACAAAAATGAAACCCTCCCTGCCTTCAAAATGGTTATATTCTTTACATTGACATTTATATTCCACTGGACCATCTGTACATTCAATCCTTAAACTTGCCATAATATCCCAGAGTTAAGATAGGAATGAAATGGGGTTAAGCCTTTGGGAAGGCCATAGCTGTAATAATAAAATAAAAGAAGGAAGTGAGGAGACACACATATATAGACAAAGAGCTCAGCAGAGTGATTGTTAGGCTATTAAAAAGATGAAGACTCAATTCAGAAACAAAGGTGACTCAAAGCCAACAGCCAGGTCTAAAGCAGGCTCTGATTCAGACAGATGGAAGATGGAACATCGTGCATGAATTGGTAGATGCAAGTGCTGAGAAGGTCCAACAGGACATTTCTATCACTAAAATTGAGTTGAGATACAACTGTTCCTAGTACTTTGCCTTTATCTCTGTTGGATATCACTTGAAGGATAGTGGTGAATCTTCATATTAGCACCTTAGGTACCATGGATTAAGCTTCCTATTAAGCAATATAATTATTTGAAATAGTAAACCAAACAATGGAATTCCTATTAAATATAAAAACATCCCATAATAATGTATGAAGCTAAAGAAAATAAAAGGAAGAAATAAGTACAAATGGTTTACCTAGACTCTTCTTACTTACAAACTCCATTTCTAATAATTTGGCAGACTAATCCTCCTTCTTAGTTGCCTGAAGGTTCCTTCATAGCTTTGGTTCTCTCCATTCTCAGATGATAAATATAATGTTAAGTACTAAGTCAACACAAAGCTGATCCTTATTAGGATTACAAATATCTTGAGTTTACTGAGACTGATCCTTTCTCAGCATTCAAATAGGGAAACTTAGGCAGACACAGGATAGTAGAGTAGAGAGAGCCCTGCTTCACTATTCAGGAGACTTTTTTTTTTAAGGTAGCATAGTGGATAGAGCACTGAGATTGGAATAAGGAAGGCCCACGTTCATGAGTTCAAATCTGACCTCAAATAATTATTAGCTGTATAACCCTGGGCAAGTTGGTCAACCCTGTTTACCTCAGTATCTCCTCTGTAAAATTATCTGGAGAAGGAAATGGCAAACTACTCCAGTGTCTTTGCCAAGAAAACCCCAAACATGGTCACAAAGAGTCAAACACGACTGAACAACGACAAAAAGTAGTCAGAGGATGTGCATCCTTCCTTGTAAGTGAAGGAGTTGTATCTGTTGACCATTAAGGTCCCTTCCATTCCCTCCTAAGCACATTTTAGCGTCTTAACCCTATTTTCACATTGTTAAAATAGGAAGAATTTCTTCCCCCAAATAGGTCAAATACTTTTACTATCTTACACATATTTTTGAGGATCAAGTAAGATAACATTTGGGTAAGTGCTTTGTAAACTTTTAAGTACTCCACTAATGTAAGGTGGTATAGCTACTATATTGGAATCAGGAAGTTCAAAGTCTTGCTGGTGACACACACTGACTGTGTGAAGCTGGGCAAGTCATTTAACCTCTGTGTGCCTTAGGAATAATTTCCTATTCTGAAATAAAACCACATAGCTCATGTGTGAATACATATTATATGTAGTGCTTAATATGTTTATATAATATAACATATAAATATTGTATAGATATAAAATATATTATTCATTTATATAATGCACATTGCCAATATGTAACATATCAATCATTACATTCTACTATTCATATTATATCAATATACAATTTGTATATTCTATTATAAAACTAATACAGCATATAAATATGTATGTACACATAAATGCTATGTAAATATATCTTATTTATATATATGACTAGGTATATATGTATACTTATACATATAGGTATATGAATGTATATATAGATATATGTCTGTGTGTGTACGTGTGCATTCATGTGTGCATATGTGTGCATGCATGTGTGCACACACGTACATACACACAAATCTTTGATTCTATTGGTACAAGGAATTGCTGAGGAAATTTCCTGTGCTGATCAAATGAAGGTCAGTTCTCCCTACCGCTAAGAGCCTTCCTGAGTTCCTTGGGGGCCAGGATAGGTTTAATGATTTGCTAATGGTTTCACAACAAGAATATGTCGTCTAAGACTTTCAGCTCAGGTCTTCCTAATTGGAGACCACTCTTCTAAAGCTGCATGGTTTGCGTATGTTCTCATTGCTAGTGTTATTATTCATAGCCAATATTGAGCTGTTTCCTAGATGTGTCTCCTTCCCAAATAAAATCTCACCCTTCAATGTTAGTTCTATCTGATAGTAATTTCTGATGTGTCTGATAAATTAGAGACAAAAGAGTTTACTTTTTTCTCCAGCTGAGCCTCCTTAAATCACTCTGATTGCTCCCAGTTGATCCAAATTAAATCATTCAGATTCTCTGAATGAGTGATTCAAATAAAACCAAAAAATAGTCTTCATATTGAACACTTAAAGAAAGTTACACTTAAAGAATTAAAGATTTAAGGAGAATTCTACTTGCTGTGACTCACAGAGAATTCTCAGTGACACGCTGATGTGTACTAGGAACACCATTGCCAAGGTTTCTGTGTCACTACTCAGAGGGTAAAGAGGCTATGGTCATACAGGTACACTGAGCGGATTGGTTGTATTGTGACAGTGCACAAGTGCTTGTGGTATTAGGGCAGAGAAGTGGTGGGCTGGATAATGGGTTCTAGCCATGTATTACTCATCTTGCCTTAATTTTTAAGCTGGGTGTGGTCACTTACGTGAATTAGTTTATTTTGTTATATTTAGTGTTTTGGACCAGAAGCCAGGAAGAAGTGAGTTTAAATTCAGTCTCAGTTTACTAGCTCTGTGACCATGAGCAAATCACTTATCTTCTTCCTCCCTCAGTTTCCTTATATGTAAAGGGGGGGGAGAGTAATACCATCTACCTCCCAGTATCTTTGTGAAGACAAAATAACATGTTTTTAAAGCCCTTTGAAAAACTAAAAGCAGTGTATAAATACTAGTTATTATTCTTATTTTTTCTGTACCATCTCTGTTACTAGATGCCACAGAAATGACAGTCCTTGTAAATATTAAAGAAGAGCTGAAAAAATTCCCAACAACCAACACAGAAACCTTCATGATGGAGCTATAGTGTTAACTCATTACCAATTTCAAAAGATTTTATTAATTCAGTGAAGGTTCCCTCACACCCAAGAAATTCTTAATAATGTATCTCAGAGTTCTCTAATTGTCAATGTGCTATTCTGCCTTATATCAATAACTTGGATTATGACAAGTAGGGTATGCTTATCAAGTTCATAAATATTAAAAACTATGTGGAATAGGTAGTACTTTGATAACATGTTTATATCCTTCCAAATCTCCACATGATTTTGACATATTTGAATAAGATAAAATTTAACATCAAGATATTCAAGTTAAAAAAGTGAAACACTTTAACAGTATAGGAGAGAGACTTGTAGCTAGTCCATGCAGGTGGGGGAGAGCGTGGAGCCTTTGTTGGACTATATGTTCAATAGGGCAATGGTATAATAGAACATCCTTAAAACAAAACAAAACAAAAAATAAAACACAGGATGTATTAAGAGATGGATAGGTGATATATGTAGTATAATTACCCTGATCCAATCACATCTTGTCATATTGTGAGCAACTACAGATAGCACATTTTATGAGGACTATCAACAATTTTAAATACATCCTACTGTGATGGTGAGACATTGGAGGCCTTGCAATAGAAGAATTTTTTGAAGAAACCATAAATGTTTAGACTGGATAATTCTTAGAGATATAATGGCAATCTTCTTGTATTTGAAAGACTTGTATGTGAAACCTTAATTAGAATTGTTCTGCTAATCTCAAAAAGCAATAGTTAGAAAGTAAAGCAAATTAAATTACATTGGCTTGATATAAAGAAAAATTTCTGAGCAATTAGAAATGTTCCACAGTGGAATGGATTCTTTTAGTAGGAAGAGCATCTCAGTTCAAATCTGAACTCTGACGCTTACTAAATGTGTGACCTTAGGCAAGTCACTTTGCCTCCTTGACCTTCTAATTAGTAATTAGTAACTAAAGAATGTTTCTAATTGGTGTAATGGAGATATTGGACTAAATGGTTTCTTGAGTCTTTTCTAGCTCTAGATCTCTGATTCCATGATCCTTCTCCATTGCTGGTTTTCAAGCAAAGGAAGGGTAACGAGACACCTGTCACAAGTGTTGTAAAGAATATTCTGATCACATATAGCTTGGACTACATGATATGACATGACATGACATGACTGGTTTTCCTATTCTTCACATGAGACACTCTATCTCTTATCTCTGAGCTTTTTCATTGACTGTCTTCCTTGCCTGGAATACATTTCCGCTACAACTTGCCATTTCAGAATATCTTGTTCCTTCAAACTCTGTCCAAGCAACATCCTCTGCATTAACATTTTCTTGATACTCCACACCTTTCCACAATGTCTTCTTCACTACAAGGAAACAAATGACCAAACAACTTGTATTTATGTCATATATATGATTTATGTGCAGGTTCCTTCTTCAAACAGAATATAAACTCCCCGAAATTTGGGATTTTTTCCCTATTTTTTTGGTATCCTCGGTTCCCAGCACCGTATCTAGAATATAGAAGCCACTTAATAAATAAATGCTTGTTGACAGATTCATTGATGGCATCTAAGTTCCCTTCTATCTAAGAATCTGTGATTCTCTGAGTTTATTAAAATGCTTTAGGGTCTCATATAACACTATCACATATACTTATTTTAACTTGACTATCAAAGCATGCTGTAGATCAATTAATCTTTCTATTAGTTAATTTCTTATGTGTCTCAGGCCACAGAAGACAGGGGAGAAAGTCAATGGAGATTACCTAAGAGTGACAGCCAGAAAAGGAGCTTTTTGTATCCGATGTTTCCTATGTATTTCTCCATAGGAGGGCCATTATTACATTTCACTGGAGCTAGAGAATGAATTCATAACAATAAACATTCAAATATGTACTATGTAGGTCATTGTGCTATTCAAATGTATTTGTTAGACATCTATTTGAATTGTAATTTTGAAAGTGTGAGGATGGAGACTGGAGGGGGGCAGAGCCAAGATGGCAGCTGGAAAGCAGGGACTTGCATGAGCTCCCTGCCAGGTCCCTCCAAAAACCTATAAAAAATGGCTCTGAACAAATTCTAAAAGTGCAGAACCCACAAAATAGCAGAGGGAAGCAGGGATCCAGCCCAGGACAGCCTGGATGGTTGCTAGATGAGGTCTATCACGCATGGAGCAGAGGGGAGTGGAGCTCAGCTTGGGTGGTGGCAGGACCAACCAGACCAGGAGCTGGGCAGAAGATTTTATATATATATATATA
>JAQQSZ010016647.1:0-10978 GCA_028646595.1 Phalanger gymnotis
TTTTAGAGTTAACTCATACAACAAAGAATATATTTAAGGGAAAAAAACATGAAGAAGAAAAAATCAGCAAAATTGATCAATACAACAAAGAAAGTTCAGAAATATATATAGTGTTCCATCTCTCTGGATCTCCCAATTTTGAAAAGGAGAGATTTCTAACCTCATTTTTTATTTATCCTTGATTTTTGTAATTTTACTATATTCTTTTTTAAAATTTTCTGTATGGTGGTTCTTTCTTTTTATATTGTTGTAATCTTTTTCTTGGTTCTATTTGACTCGCCCTGCATTGATTCTTATGTCTCTTTCTATGCTTGTCTTTATTCATTGGGCACAGCTAGGTGACCCAATGGAGATACATTTTTTAATATATAATTTTATTTTTTTCCTCAGTTAAATGCAATAAAGTTTTTTTAACATTTAAAAAATCTGAGTTTGAAATTTTCTCTCTTCCTCCCAGTCCTCCCCACTGCTTGAGAAGACTCTGATGCTTATGAGGTGTTTCATCCTGAATAAGTCACTTAACCTGTGCTTTTATCAGTTTCCTTAACTTTAAAATAGAGATAATAAAAGCACCTATTTCAAAAGGTTTTTGTTTTAAGAGGATTAAATAAGATAATATTTGTAAAATGCTTAGCATAGCACCTGACACACAGGTTTTTTTTTTTTTATAAATGCTTATTCATTTACCTTCCCTCTTCATTATGACAGTTTTTTTTAGAAAACAGTAATTATTTTCTAATACTTTCTGTTTTCTTTCCATTACTTTCATGGGACACAGGTTGCTCAGCCATTCATTGATGAGCATATCTACTACATCTCTCTGCAATCCAGTCTAAGCCTCTCTTCTTTGTTTCATGTCCACATCTTGTGATCTCTGTTGCAAATACAGTCAGTATTCTATTGCCTTCTTATTGTTACTGTTTATTATCTCACCAGAGGATTGAGTAAACAGTGATAAAATACTCTAGCATGTACACTTCTATTCCATGCCAAATTTTGTATGTAATTTATTAAACCTTGATCATCACCTGTATGTGTTTGTTCATAAGTGATTCTTTTTTACTCAACCAAGATCACAATGATATCATTTGTTCCCACAAGCCAAGACTTGCTCTTTGGGTGGGCCCTCGACTTTGCAACATCTTGCCTTTGGATCTGTTTTTTTTTCTTCTATTTTGCTCTTTTATGCTTTACTGGTATCTGCGGCATAATAATTTCAGCTGATCTCTATTGGCTAGTAAACAAAAAGCATAGCATAGATAATTTTAATGTACATGTTAAGTTGAGATGGGTAAGTTAAAAATCCCAGATGTTTCCACAATTATTTTCTCTTCAAGGTAATATTACAACAACAGTGTGATGCATTAACATATTCTATTAATTGGGTTTCCTCATGCAGGCTCTTTGGAAGGGTACTTATGTTTGAAAGTAGTCTAAATAATTAGATTGTTTTTCCTGATCTTTCTCTGTTCTGGAGTCTGCTAGAAATTGTTTGTTGCCATGCAGTCCTTCAAAGAAAATAAAAGATGAAATGAAATGCAAAACATTGAAGGTGGTTTAATGACATTATTATTCATAACCTAAATGTATTCAGCACAGGACTGTGAGGCCTTGTTGTATTGAAAATAGTGACAGTGACGTACTGACAGCAGAGGAAGAATTTTTATTAGTACTAAAGAATAAGACTGAGTATATTTATACCAGGCTTTTCATTAAGCTCAGCTTTCTTGAATAGTTTGCTAATATTTTTCCAGCATCTTAAAAGAATTGTGGCTATACAAGCTCTTTCATTTTTAAAAATCTTTCTTAATGATAAGTACAGCTACCAAGCTTACTTATTTTTCATGTAAAAAAGCTTTCTCTAAATTATATGGTATAGTCCTTGAATTGCCACTATTTGGCATCTTATACTTAGAGAGTTAGTATTGCCATGGGTAGCTGTAAGTAAAGGTTCCTGCTGGATTGATTGTAAAACTCCTTTTCAGGATTAACAAGATAGCCATGCAGAGTTGACATTTGACATGCAAAATTTGTAAGACAGGCATATATACTCTTCTTGACAAAGCATAATTTTATCATCCTAAATTTATGTTGGTGTCTGGAGTAGAGAAATCAGCAGATTTATGTGGTATTTTCCAAAAAAATAAATTTATCTGATGTTTTCATCCCCTACTATCTTTTACATCAATGCAGGAATATGTCTTCAAACCTGGAAAGGGAAATAATGATCTTTCCTATGTTGGGTTTTTTTTATTGAATAAGGATTATATGTAATTTTTTACTTCCCCCTCACATCTCTCACTCAATCGTAAAAATTAAATCATAGGATAATAGATATGCTACCAAAAGAGACCTTAGAGGCCATCTATTCTGACCTTCCCATGTTACAGATATCATATTCCATCAAGCCTTTCCTTTAATAGCAAGAAGAAGATTTTATTTGGCAAAGAGGGGGAGTAGAAATAATTTTTCCCAGATTTATATACCACCTAAGTGTAACAACAATGTTGCTAGCAGCTTCTGTAGAGGTGTAAGGCTAATAACACAAGCAAACAGGAGGGCTGCTAGAACAGGTTGTTTCATCTGCTTTTCTAAGGAAAGCAACTTTAAGGGGTTTACAATCTCACTTTAATTAAACATACATATATCATTAACTTAGTTCAGGGGAAAAAGTCAGCACCCTGAACTTCAGAGAAAACACAAACAGAAATTACAGCAAGAAATTATATAAACAGAGCAAAATCACAAATCAGTATACAGGAATTCTGTCTGTCCATAGCAATACATACATAGTTACCAGAGAGAGAAGGACCAATACCTGGGTTTTCAAAGCCTGGCGGGCTCCTTAATGGCTACCCAGAGTATCATCTGGTGAAATCACAGGAAAACTCTTCCAATGAGTGAGTCCCCAAAGCAAAATGCTAACCTCAGAATTTATGCACACTTCTTCAGGGTCAGCCCACAGAGGGCATCACAAAGATGTGACTCAAACTCTTGTGACTTAGGCTTCTTGTGACTTAAGCAGGTGATCAGAGACTCTTGATTCAATCAAAGACTCCTGATTCGAACAAAAGGCAAGGCTCAATCAAAGGCACTTGATTACCTTAGTGCTGGTAAGCAACCCAAAAGAAAAAAAAATGAAAATCCCACTTTGCTTACCATTACATTGAGCAGTAAGAAGATGGGAAAGGTGAGGTGTAACCAGGATGTTAATTTTAGTGCATTTTAACAGCATTTACATAATTTCAACAATCAAGCATTAGCACCCAGTTAGCAAGGAAAATGTATTCAAACAAGAAGATTTTTTATAAGATCAACCCAGATATGCTTTTGACCTCCTATCCTGTTCCTTCTCCAGCTGTATTCTTTTTAACAGCTACATCAAGCAACTCTCTCTCCTTCCTTTTACAGAGAAATATTTCCAGGGTCTCTTCCTTATGAAACTCTTGTAAAGAGGTTTGAAGTCACTTCCTGAAGTAATTTCCTTGCCCACCACTTCAATTCCATCTGAAGATGTCTTCAAAAGTTAATTTGAGGTTAGAGCACCTTTTATATTGCTTGTGCTAATCATATTTTGTGGTACTTTCCTTTTATAGCAGAATGAATAGTTATAGCTGTGCTCTTCTACCATGCTTTTAGAAGTAGAATGGCTTCATTGAAACATATTATGAATAAAGTATTTTACAGAATAAATAGCATTAGAAATTTTTTGCTTGGAAAAGGAAATTGACCGTGTGGTAAGGGTGACAAATAATTTGTACTCATTTCATTCATTTCAATCATATCCACATAATTTTAAAAGATAATTGAAAAATGGAAATTCATCTTGTACCCAGTGCTTAAAAAATAGTAAATTTGACAGTCTTCAAAATAGCTGTACAGAAAGGTTGGGCAGAGACTATAAAACCACAGCCACCTCCAGTCTGTATAGGAGTTAGATGGATTGATTCATTTGTGAATGGGAGCATAGGTACAATGGAAAGCTGATGCGGTGGCCTCCAAGCAGGGCCTATCCACCAGATGGTGTCTATATGTGGAAGACTAAGGTCAAGATGCTTAAATTAGTACACTCTTTAGGGATGGGGTAGCCCTGCCTAATACATGTTGGTAAGGAGTGCAGGAAGAGAGAATCCAGTTGTGAATTGGGTGTTTATTGGGGAAGGGGCTAGGGTAAACAGATAGATTTAGGCTTTCCCTTAATCCTTCAACATTGGGTCATGCAGGAATATATTCCTACTAAAGAGATCAACCGAGCCTGTGCCTACCCTTGTCATGGAGTGAGTCTTAGAAAAATTTGCTACCCAGGCTGCTCTGTGAGGAAACAGAGCACTATATTCAATCAGAAATGTGACAGATAAAGTTTACTTTTGTTTATCATAAATCTCTTTCTATATTAATTGCTTTGCTATCTCAAGACTGCCATTGTCTAGATCTATTTGCATAGGAAGCAAATGAATATCTAAATCTAAGTTATTTTCAGATCTTAGAAGACTTATTTTAACTGCATGAGGGAATACAAGGAAAGACAGGGAATTTATTATTGTGAGTCCCTATTGTTTGACCTCAAGTCTATGAACATCTACTAATGGCAATGACAGAAGTATAAACTAAATTAGAGAACTACAGAATTTTAGGGCTGGGGAAGACTTTTAAGGTTATGTAATCCAATGTGCGCATTTTTAAAATGATATACCTGAGATCCAGACAAGCAAAATGATTTCAATATCACTTACCCATTAAAAAAACAACCCCAATTCTCTTGTGCTCTTTCCATGAGAACATCCCTCTAATAAAGGTTAATAACTCATCGGTTTCATTGAAGGTGGGGTAATTTTCAAAAGGCATTGAATTAGAGAACCTGTGAGGCCATTCAGTAAGTGAAAAATCTTTCCTGCACATTCAATAGGCCTCATGTGGGGCCAACAAAGGGAGACCCGATTAGAGGCAGGCCTTCCCTGTCAACACTCACAAATCCTAATTGTCCACTTGAGGTGGGCTTATCGGTTTTGGAATATAATTACTGCTATATTGAATTGGATTTAATGGCCATGGGACTGCATTCTCTGGTGTCTAAATAAATGTGACACTTCCTCTGCCTTCTACCTAGAGAGTTTTGCATACTTTGTGATTCTTAAACATTCAGGAATGTTCATGGTTATCCTCAAGGTCATGAATCTTGGCTTACCTATGCAGAACTACATTCTAATGGATACATGTTCACATATCAGAATGCTGATATTCCAGTGATGCATGGTTCTAAGAGGCTGGGACTTTTTATAGTGTATGAGGGCAGAAGACCTCGATGTTTCTTTTGTGGCTCTGTAACTTTGTCCTATTCATGTAAAATGTGCTGAATGTATGCAGATTTTTAAGTCATTCAGCAATTTTGATTTGCATACCTAGCAAAATTGAGCTCCCAAGTTTCCTTTTATTCTATATGGAAAGCATAATGTATTTGTTCTCAGACTGCAATTCCGTATAGGGATTTGGGGAACGATGGTAGTAGAGATATATGGATAAAATTAGATACTTTAGGGAAATATTACCTTTATTAAGGCACCATTTTTATGGAACTATTACTACTGAGGTAGAGCTGTGAGCAATCAAATAATCCATACTAATGCAGCAGGAGCCAGCTACTTATTTATGTAAGGAGACACATACTGTATTATGTAAATGAGAGAATATATTATTTATTACTCATATTTAGAAGAGGCATCAACAAAAACACTATCATTTCTTAACAAATATTAACTAATATAAGTCAATCACCACAACAAGGAGACTAAAAGAGCCTAGAAACTGCCTCAGTCAGCAAACTCTTTACTTCCTTGACAAGCAGAGCAAAAGGGCAGGTAAGCAAAAGAGCAAGTTTTCACTATGAACCCACTTGTAAAATCTTTCCTAGGAGAATAATAAAAGATTTTTTAAAATTATCACTTCATAAAACAGTGAGAATTAGCAGGACAGTAAGGCTGGAAAAAATTTCCATGAGAGATCCAATTAAGACTAGATCATACCAAGGGCACTTACGGATAAAACAGAAGTGGGAAAACAAATAAAAAAAGAAAAAAAACTTATTTTTAAAGTCTATAACACTATTTTCTTCATTAATGAAACTGGGATTAAGAAATTTGAACTCCAAAGTCATGGTCTTCAATTGTGTGATGAATCAGAAACAATACTGGACAAAGTTCCAAAGAGTGGTTGGATCATAGAGAATATATACAGAGGAGTTCAAGCTGGAGGTGACAGTTTGTGTGCCTTTGAAGGATTGATTCTCTACAGAGCCAAAAGAGGTCAAAGTGTCTTGACACTATTAAAAAGAGTAAACAAGAAAATATTTATTCTTTTGGAACCAAATGTCTACTGTATCATCTCTACAAAATCTTTATGGGAAAAAATCTACTTTTACGTTAAGACATAATTGATGAAGACAGGAAAAGGTATAATGTGTAAGATAAGAATAAGAGGAGGTTTTGAAAATTATATTCTTCAGCAGCTTATAAATAAATTATTTTGTTCAATTAATCAATTCAGTAAACATTTTTAAATCACCTACTATGTGCCAGGCACTGAGCTAAGCTCTGGTGATTCAAATGAAAAAGATACACCCTACCTTCAAGGGCCTTCCACTCAGATGGTGGAAAACAACACACAAAAGGAAGCTAAATACTGGGAGTGAGTTGAAACCAGGCAAAGTTAGGGATGCAAAGCTGAGTTAGACAATTAAGTAATCATGTGCCTATAAAGTGTTAATGGGTCCTTGCTGACAGACTAAGTGCTTATCTTGCCAGAAACCATACTAAGCACTAGAAATACAAGGGGGAAAAATGGAAGAACAGTTTTTATCCTCACAAAGTTTCTATTATATTAGGGGAACTTAATGTACATATACAAGTGTGTACAAAATAAATATAATTTAATTTACTTCAGGGGAGAAAGCACTGACAATTAGGAGAGTTTTTTTAAAAACCTCAGGAAATAGCACTTTAGAGGAGTCTGGAATGAAAGTAAAGATTCTAAGAGGCAGAGAGGTAAGGAGGGAACATTTTTATGTCTAGGAGACAGACATGAAGCATGAAGACTAGAGATAGAATCTTCTCTCTAGCAAGACTAGTTTCACTGACCATCAAATGTGTGAAGAATAAGAATGTGTAATAACTCTGCAAATATAGACTTGGACCAAATATTTTACAGTTTTAAACACCATAGAAATTTGTATTTTATGCTAGTGACAATATTGGATCACTAGACTTACTTGAAGAGGGGAGTGACAGAGTAAGATTTGTGCTCTAAAAATATTATATTGGCAGCTATATAGTTTAGGTATTGAAAGGAATGAAATTTGAGTAAGTGAAACCAATTAGAAAGCCACTTGTCCCAGGCTAGAGGAGATGAAAACTTGAACTAAGATGGTAACCTGCAAGCAAGGTATATGTTAGAGGTGTGGAGGCACAATTGACAAAATCTGGTGCAATGGATCATATATGTTTTCTTTGCATTATTCTCAAGTCTTCACTTTCCCTTGCCCCACACATCCAATATGTTCCCAAATCTTGGCTTTTCTACCTCCACAGCAGATCTCACATTACATATCTTTTTACTATTCACATCACTATCACCTTAGTTCAGGAGCATTTGCCTCTAACTTAGGTTACTGCAGTAGCCTCCTAATCAGTCTCACTACCTCGAGTCTCTCACTCTTCTAATCCATCCTTCATTCTGCTGCCAAAGTAATTTTATTTAAGTGCAGATATCTCTTACTCATTTGACTTCAGTGGCTGCCTAATATTTACAAGAAAAAAATATTAACCCCATCCAGATAGCTTTTAAAGCCCTTCAGAACAGGGCCCAAGCTATCTTCCTAGTAACACTGGGCATTATCCCCTCTTACCTCTGTGGTCTGGATAATTTGGCCTTCTGTTTGTTCCTTGCAAATGGTGTTCCACCTGACCAGTCCATTCCTTTCACCATCTGTCTTTGTGTCTGGAATGAGTTACCTCTACATATCTTCCTCATGAAATACCTCTCTTGAAGGCACACCATGGTCAAGCATCACCTATGAGAAGATTGATTTTCTGATTCGTGCCCCCCCTTCTACAAATGTGAGTGCTTCCCACTGAAGATACCTTGTAGTTAACTTGAATTTATATGCATTTATTCTCTTTATATTTATCGTTCATATCCTTATATATTTTCTTTCCCTTTAGAATGCAAATCCCTTGCAAGTACATATTATTGTATTCTTTGTACTTATAACCCTAGCACTAAGCAGAATATCTAGAACCTATATGAATTTAACTAATGATTGTTAATTGATTGATATGTAGGGAGAAGGTGAATGAAGAATTGAGAATGATTCTGAGGTATTGAACTGACAGTGACTGGAAGGATGTTGGTGCCATTAATAAGAACAGAGAAGCTCTGAAGAGGGGTACATATGAAAAAATGAATTATATTTTTTTGGATAGTTTGATTTTGAATTTCTCATGGGACATACAACTCAAGATATCTAATAGGCAGTTGATGATGCAGAACTGAGCTGGAGTACCAAAACAAGGACTGGATATATAGATCTGGTAATCACCTGCCTGGAGATGATAATAATCAAATCCATGGAAGCTACTGAGGTCACAAAGATTGAGCATAGAAAGAGAGGAGAAGAGGTCTAGCTCAGAGAAGCAATGAAGTTGGACTTATAGAATAGAGGTCATCAAAATCCATATCATAGACAGTTAGTTAGTTAATAATTATTTATTAAGTACCTACTATGAGCCAGACACTGCTAAATGTTGGGGATAGCAAAAGAGACCAAAGATAGTCTCTGATCCCTAATGGGATTTTACATAGGTACAGTAGAAACATAATGTATGGGGAAAAACTGAATAAGAGGAGGAGAGCAGTTTATTTCACCCTTATGAAATTGTTCAGTAGTTTCAATAACCCCAAATATCGTCAAATAAAACTTTACTGATATCTTTTGTTCTTACATTATCTAATTTCCTTTTTCAAATCTTTCTTGCTCCCCTCATAGAGAACCATCCCAAATAACAAAAAATACTTTAAGAAAAGAAGTAAAGAATAAATCAAACTATTTAATAAATCATAAATAATCTGAAAATATATCAATGTTCCATACCCACAGCCCTCCTGTAACTGCATAGGAGGTGTTCCCACTTCTATTTGTGTATGGGATGGAGTGGAGAGGTCATTAACAAATTTATTCCTAGAGGCCCTGCTTGTTATACATAATTTTACAATATTCACTTTTGATAGTTTTATGATTACTGTCCTTTCCACTTTTCATTTTATAGTAATAATTTTCTTTTCTTTACTTCATTTTACAACAATTTATTAAGACTTTCCTTGATTCACTAGATTCATCATTTTTGTTATTATGCAGCACAGTAATAATCCATTACATTCATGTACCACTGTTTATTCAGTCATTCTTCAATCCTTGGGCATCTACTTTGTTTTAAACTGTTATGTTAACACAAAATATGCTACTATAATTTTGCTTCTATGAGGCAGCTAGTTGGTTCAGTAAGTGGAGCATCAGATCTGGAGTCAGGAAGACCTCACTACTCAACCTGCCTCAGATACTTACTATCTGTGGTATCCTGGGCAAGTTAAGTTAACCACTGTCTGCCTTAATTTCCACATCAGTAGAAGAGGAGTGATAATGTCAGAAATATTTCATGGTTGTTATGAAGATAAAACGAGAAAAAATATGAAATATCTCACAAATATTAAAGAGCTACAGAAATGCTAGTTGTTCTTCTTACCAAGTACTTCCTTGAGGTAAATGCCTACTAGAGGAAGTTCCGGATCAAAGGGTATGGATATTTTAGGCAATTTATTTGCATAATACCAAATCCCTTTCCAAAGTGGTGACATTAATTTAAAGCACCACCCATAATGCAGTAGTGGGCCTATCTTCCCACAACTCATCCAATATCGACTCTTCCCATCTTTTGTCATCATTGTCAATTTGTTGTGTGTGAAGTGAAACCTCAGGTTTGTCCTGATTTTCTTTTATTCATTACTTTTTTATTCTATCAAGAGGTGTTCTTGCTAAAAATGGTAATTAATTTAAGTGGGTAGGACAGTCAGTGGAGCTCCACCTTGAAGTTCCTCGCAGTTTAATATTCTGTGATCTACAGATCTGTTGATATTCAGTGTTCCAAAACCATTCCACCTCTGACATCCCGAGTCCTCAGCTCCCTTCCAGCTCTAGGACTTTCGATATCTAGAGGCCTTGAATTCAGCCAAGATTTTGGGTAGCTGGCAGCAGCTACTGGAACAGGATGCCCAGAAGAACAACTTATCCTGAAACCCTCCCCTCTATACAAGGTATAGAGGACAAAAGAAGCTACCCCCAGTTTCTTTTCTTTTTCTTTTATTATTATTTCACATTTTTAGTTTTCAGCATTGATTTCCACAAGATTTTAAATTACAAATTTCCTCCCCATTTTTACCATCCCCCCCACTCCAAGATGGTATATATTCTGATTGCCTCCTTCCCCAGTGAACCCTCTGTTCTGTCACCACACTCCCTCCCATCCTCTTTTCCCTTATTTTCTTGCAGGGTAAGATAGATTTCTATGCCCCATTGTGTGTATATCTTATTTTCCTGTTGAATGCAAAAACGTTTTTTTTTCCTTAACATCTGCTTTTAAAAGTTTGAGTTCCAAATTCTCTTCCCTCCTCCCTCCACACCTACTCTCCCTAAGAAGGCAAGTAATTCAACACAGGCCACATATGTATCATTATGCAAAACAGTCCCATAAATAGTCATCTTGTGAAAGAATAACTATATTTTGCTTCGTCCTATCCCATCCCCTGTTATTCAATTTTCTCCTTTGACCCTGTCCCTTTTCAAAGGTGTTTGCTTTTGATTACCTCCTCCCCCTATCTGCCCTCCTATCTGTTGTCCTCTTTTGTATCTCCTCCCTCCTTCTTTCCTGTGGGG
>JAQQSZ010016648.1:0-10978 GCA_028646595.1 Phalanger gymnotis
AATTTATCTTGCCCTACAAGAAAGGAAGGGAAAATGGGATAGGAGGGGAGTGGGGTGACATAGAGGGCTGACTGGGGAACAGGGCAACCAAAATATACGCCATCTTGGAGTGGGGGGGGTAGAAATGGGGAGAAAATTTGTAACTGAAACTCTTGTGAAAATCAATGCTGAAAACTAAATATATTAAATAAATTAAATTTTTTAAAAGGGAAAGTTTTGTTCTGCATATTTTGTTGCTTTTTACAGAATAATAAAAGAATTAAATATGAAAAAAACAATTAGACGAGGTACTTAATCTGATGTACTGTGATAGCAGTCAGCAGACTGATTACTTGATGTAATCATATTTTTAAAATGATTTTTTGTTTGTGCTCTTCTTGCATGTGATTCAGTATACATACATACATACATACATACATATATATATATACATATATACATATATATAAACACCACTTATTTTCTAAAAAAAAAGAGAAGTAAAAGACTGTTAGGGAGAATTCTTTTTTTCCCATGAGAACATCACTGATATTATAATGGTCTTCAAAGGGAAAATGATTTGAGATAGAAATCTTTATTTTAAACATAAGGTTTTTTGGAAATAATTTCAAATATTAAATAAGATATTGCATATATTCAATATGTTATATACTATTAGAGTTTATTAAATTTCACCTGTTAAATAATAATAATTTCAATACACTGGTCTTTAGCCTTTCTAACCTCAACTGGATAAAAACTTGATGAAAAAGCCAAAAGGATATGAGCATGATTACGTAAAAAGTTTTGTTTTTTTAAACACACACACACACACACACACACATTCTATATATAATAAATATATAATTAAAACTGTATTATTTTTTCTTTGATGATCCTTAAGTAATTTTCTTTGGGGGGGGGCTATGCTGGTAATGATCTATTAAGACTGATAACTGCCATTTTCTGAACTTCTTTTTATTAGCTCACTTTTTGAGAATTGGGCATTAGAGGAAAATGATTAAGGTTACTTGGATTAATATACTTTTAAAACAGAAAAGTTAAAGAGGCAAGAATGGGTATTAGACTGAATGAAGACAGTTGGATTCAAATATTAAATAATATTTACTGGTAGAGTAAACACAGAGAAGTCATTTAAACTCTCTGAGCCTTAATTTCCTCATTTGCAAATGACAGACAATAATAACAGGATCTTTCTGAGAAAAAAAAATACTTGCATACCTCAAAATATTATATAATCATAAGTTTATTTTTGCCCCTCATATTCTTTTCAAATTTAGTATTCTGTTCTTTGTTCTTTATTTAAAAAAAATACTTATATAGTTTTATATCACTTCCAGTACTACATATATTCTTCCCCTTCCACATCAAAGAAAGACACTCCTTGTAATTTAGAATAAGGAAGAAGAAAAAAAATTAGGAAAACTAGCCAATGCCTCAATTTAGACTGATAGTGTGTTCCACTCTTACAGGCCCAGCTTCTGAAAGAGAAGGTAGTGAATTGAATAAAACATTCTGAATCTCTCAGATGAACAAATTGGCAAAATGACTCCAAGAAAAGGGTTGATTAGAAGACATGATAGTAATCATATTCCAGGCCAAACACTGTTACTTTCTGTCTCCAGAGTTAAACTACTGTCTATCATTTCTCCACCTATCTTTTCAAATCTCACAAAGTCAGCATTTCATTACATTTATATTCAGTTGTTGATTTATGTTTTATTTGATTATTCAGTGTTAAAATTATTCTAAAAAGAAAAAAAGATTGATTTTCTGAATTTGAGCATAAACTTGATGTTTTATTTTTTCCCTAATTCTTCTATGTGATAATAATTTGTTGGAATACTTTCCTGCTGAGGAAATGACATTTCTTTTACAAGGAAGAGAAAGCCTTGTATATATCACTTTTATGAACAGGTCTTGAAAAATCTTAAAGAATCTTGAAAACCTAAAAAATTGTTTTAAATATTAGGAGGAGAGGGGATCATAGCTATATTGAATTTTATATCCTGATTTAGTCTCAGTCTACTTAGTCTAATGCCCCCATTTTACATAAAAATGAGGAAATAGAATCCCTCAGATGATGTGAATTGCCCAAGGTCATATAACTAATGGAACAGTGGGTCATAGGACTCATAGTTCTTGTTTTGTAGTCCAATGCTATTTCATTATGGTGAATTAGCAAATCGTTAGATGAAAGGAAATAGTAAACAATCAAAGTCAAGAATATCTTGGCTATAGACAAAAATATCTAAGACCAAATGCCATTACCCAATATATTACTAATCAAATGAAATGAAAAATACTTCACAAAACAAAAATTAAAAACTATTAACAACCACCAGGAAAAAATCCACAAATCACTAATAATAAAAAAAAATTAAAAATCAAAGCATTCAGTTTTCAAATTACACATAGCAAATCAGCAAAGCTGCTGGAAAGGGAAAATAGTCAATGTTGGTAGGGTTGTGGTCAGGCAAATGCATTAACACATTGTTAATGGAAATAATAGGTCCAAATATTTTGGAATGCATTTTTAAATTTTGCAGATAAATCAATGAAAATGTCCATACCCTTTAATCAAGAGATTTCACAGCTATACCCCAAAAAGATCAACCATAAAAATGAAAGCCCAAACACACCAAGAAAATTAGAGAAACTCTTTTAATAGCTAAGACTAGGAACAATGTAGATGCCCATTGATTGGGGGATAGCTAAAGAAGCTGCCATGCATGAATATAATGGAATATTACTCTAAGAAGTGACAAATATGATGAATATAGAGACTCATGGGAAGAAATGATCAAAGTGATATGTGCATGATGAGGTAAACAATATTATAATAACAATAACAATAAAAATGGAGTAGGGAAAACAACAAAACAATTAAAACTGCAAGTTTAAAATTGAAGTGACTAAATTTGATCTCAGAGAAAAGACATGAAAAAGTAAGTTTCCCTCCCCTTCTTCTCAGAGATGAGGGAGAACTATGGGTGGAGAATACTCCCAATTATGTTAGACATTTTCAACATGTTGATTAGTTTTATAAATTTTTTTTTATTTTTTATTCATTATTATGAGGGATAATTTTGGTGATAAGGGGAGAGAAAGGCAGTAGGCATACATAGTGAAATGTAAGCAAAATAAAAATAAAAGTTATTAATGAAAATGTATTTCAAATTTTAAAAACCTTTGCCACGATTAGAAATTTTATTATGGATAGCTTATTTTTTTCTTGTTAGATGAAGATTTAAGGACGATTTTTTTAAATTAAGATTTGTGCAGGAAATATTTTCAAAAGTGAGTCACTGAGAAAAGTTATTATTTCATTACTATATTAATAACCAGTTGTATATATGAGACATGAGTTTTTGTTTTGTTTTGTTTTTTGATTTTGGTTTTTTTACTTCCTTGTAAAGGATAGGGCTAACAAAGAGATATTCTCCTAAATATTGGGCAGGACCCAACCCAACTGGGGGAGCTTAGTTCTGATTAAAGCGTAAAAAGAATCTAATCTAGGTGAATTCTGGCCCATTGTTATGTTGTAACAACAATGTGGCTTGCCACTACTATGGTTGTATAAGGCCAATAACAACAGCATATAGAAGGGCTGCCTGCATAGGTTCTTTGATCTGCTTTTCTAAGGAAAGCAACTTTAAGGGGTTAACAATCTCACTTTAAGCAAACATACATATGTAATTCCCTTAGTTGAGGGTGAAGCACCCTGAACTTCAGTGCAAATACAAACAGAAAATATCAACAGATCAAATAACGTGAACCAGTAGACAGGCTTCTTACTTTCTGCCCAATATCTCAGTACATAGTTACCAGGGGAGCACAGACATCTGGGTTTTCAAGCCAGCCCAGGGCAGGGGGCAGGGTACAGGGGAGTGGCTCTTACAACAGCTAACAACAAATCACAGGATGCTCTTCCAGGGAGTGCGACCCCCAAACAAAATGCTAACCTGTGAGTTTATATACCCTTCTTAGGGCCCAAAGACTTCACACCTAATCAGCAAAAGGGTGTGGGCCTGCGGCTTAGCACCTAGCAAGACTTAATCAAAGGCACTTGATTACTTTAGCATTCTAAAAGAGAAAACAGTCAAAAAAATAGTCTCACCCTAATTACCCATACATCTATTTAGGTAAGACTGGGTGGGAAATAGATTCTTTTGTATAGATTGCTGATGCTGTACCACATAAGAGTATTGACATGATCAGAGCCATTAGAATAAGCCCACTTCTCATTATTGTAGTCATTCTCTCATTAATTATTAACCAATCAGAGTTGATTCCCACTCACCAAGAACAACTCCATTTCCCAAATCTATTTAACATTCAGTATTCTCCTGGGGGTAGAGGGTCCTTAGGTTTCTGACAGAACTAGTGACCTTAATTATTTGCTATCTATAATTAATAAGTTGATTAGTAATGACAAAAAAACTATGTCTTTTGGATTTTTCGTTCATATCATTATACATTTCCCAGCCTTCTTAAATTAAATGCATTGAATATCTTTGTTCAATAAATCTTTATCACTTACCTAGTACATGAAAATTACCAGACTAACAATTAGAGAGATGCAAAATGAATGAATTAATGTCCCTACCCTCAAGGGATTTCCAATTGAATAAATCATTTTCTGAATGACGCAGTCATCAATATAACGTCAATTATTGTATTATGACACTGCTGCCTTTGTGGCATGCTAAGGTACATAGGGCCCCAGATTACTGTGTTTGTTTTTAATTCTCCTCTGCTTTTTGAAATTTTGTAGGTTTTTTTTTCTAGTTCTCTTGATAACAAGTTTTAAGCTGTGACTTTCTTACTACTTGAAGAATCTCTCCCATTTATAACTCACTATTTCTAATCTGTCATGAGCTTAGAAACAAAATTGCCAAGTTTGTCAAATAAAAGAATATGTAGGAGGGCTTTTCCAGTTGGTTAAAGAAGTTCAGTTAGAATTGATGAACATTGTGATATGTATTTTAACTGCACATATGAATTGCAAAGTGATTTCCAGGTCAATGACATTATTGGAAAGCTAAGTTCCTTCTAGGTGAGTTATGATTGTATGTAGCTTGCATCCAATATAGAACCCATGGACTAAATGCAGCTCACGTAACTCTAGGGCACTTATGTGTCTGAGACACTTTTTTTTGTGGGGGGAATTAATTAGCTAGAAAATAGGAAGTAGTAGACTACTAAGACCTTACTGCCTACCTAACATCATCATTTTGAAATTCACTGCTACCAGGTATTACATTAGCAAGCTTGGGTGATTCAGTATAATTATGACTTAAAAACATTGATGCAATCTACCTATGTGTGGTACCTTCTTTGTGTATTTTAAACTGACTTCTTAATATCATAGGACCATAGACTTAAAACTGGAATCAACCTTAGAACTAAGTCATTATTTTTAGACTCCAATTTGCATCTGCTGCTCTGCCAGGTTTCAACTTCACTGAACAAGATGACCATCCCAGGATGAGTTCATTACTTTTAAACTCACCTCTGTGCTGCTAACTCAAGCCTTTACTGATTCCACCTCCCTTGCCTTCCTCTCCCCTCTGTTTGGAGAGCTGATGGGTAAGGTACCAAACTTCTCCCCATACCCTCCTTTATTGACAGCAAACACTGGACTTTCAAATCACTCCAATTTGCATCTTCTGCCCTGCCTGGCTTCGACTTCATGGAACAAGAAGCCCCAGCAATCAGTACCCGTTGGTGTCCTGTCACCCTCCCCCACCTTTCCTGGTTCCTGTTTCCTTTTGTGTATTGTCTTCTCTTTTAGATTGTAAGTTCCTTGAGGGCAAGGACTATCTTTCTTTTTATTCATTGTATCTCCAGCACTTAGCACAGTGCCTGAGATATAGTAAATGCTCAATAAATAATTATATCCCATCCTCTGAGAGAAATGATTATTAAGTAACAAATTATTGGGAAGATCTCTGACCTTTTCTAAACATTTTCCCTATCTAGACTATCTTATCTAGGTGGAGTTGTTGCCTCACTCAACTAGACAACCTTACTAAAATGTAATCTAAGGTGAATTTTGGCCCATTGTGTTTCACTTAGACAGGTTTGGGTTAAGGGGAGATGGAGAGGGGAGTAAAATCCTTTGTCTAGGTTGTCCCAAAGCTGGGGATGATTTAGAAGCACATGACATGATCAAAGTCACATGCCCTGCCCAGCCCTTTATTTGAATAGGTCCACCTCTAATTATAATATTCATTCTCTCTCATTACTTATTAACCAACTAGAGCTGACTACAACTTTCAGGAACACATTCTCTCCAAGGGCATATAAGCATTTGTCGGTTCCAATAGGGGTATGTGACATTCAAAAGTGTCACTAACCCCTTTTATTAGTTACACGATAGCATGATTAATAAAATGTTCAAATACCTAGAAACTACATCTCTTGCATTTGTTATACATCACTTTCTCTCTCTTTTTAAATACAAGGGAAATGAAATCCAGACAGTTTGCCTCATTTTCCTAAGGTTGCAAATCCAATGTTTGAGCTGGGATTTGAACTGAAGTCCTCTGACTCTTAATTTAGTGCTCTTTCCATTATATCAGAGTTATCTCAACCTAATACAAAAAATTACTTTGATTTATGAGACCAGAGAAGTTCCCTGAGTTCTATACTTCTAAAGTGTCAACTAAGAATAAACTTTGGAATCTTCTCACCTGCTTGCATTTACCACAATCAGTCAAGATCTTTGCTTTTTCTCCCTCAGGATTGTAGTGATTGCTGAATAGGAAGAAAAGTACCTGACTTTTTCTTTCCCTTTCTTTTCTTTTCTTTTCTTTTCTCCTGTCATTAAAATGGCAGTAACACATATTTATAATTTTGGGATTCTCTTCTCAGGCTCAGGGTACCCAAGAGATTAACATTCAGAGAACTTCTCTGTTTCTCTTTCTCACTCCTACAGAATCTTCATTAAAATGCTAGCAATTATATCCTTACAGCTTTTTCAAGATGGCTCAAGGAATTTCGGTTGTTGGGACAGGACTTCATTCCTGTCATTGCTCATTATCAATGAATAAACTGCATGGACATGATGCCAACATGCAGTCAAATTGGTTCGTTCAGTCAAATAACAGGTTAATTCATTTAAAAGAAGAAAAACACAGTCAAAAAGTTATATAAAAACAACAATTAATAGGTTGCTTATTCTTTGTTCCTGTTCTGTTCATTAATTGTGCTGCTAATATAAAAACAGTTATTATGCCATGACTATGCTCCCTACTTTCATCCCCTAATAGTTTTATTTTTTAAATAGTAGGTTCCTGGTTCCACCTTTAGATTGAGAGAGATTATGTCCTTCTTAAGGTATGTTGGAAATAGCCCAATATTGATGGGTACATCATGTTGACATGGTATATAAGCAGCAACTGGACCCTATTGTCAGATTCTGAACTATCCTCTTGATGACTTAAGTAGATCCTCCTTCCCAAAGCTTCCCTCTAAAGCCCTTCCTTTGTTTCCTTTTCTGGTGTTGGGCTCTCTCAATCCATGCTCCACTGAGTAGAAACACTTAGATGGTAGCTATTTCATTAGCAATGATTAATGACTAAAGACTTACGTTAATGGGATTACAAACTTATACCCAGAAAAATCTTAAAAGTCTAAAGTCTATATTTTACTGATGAGGAAATGGAGACACAAAGAAGCCAAGGGGTTGGTCTAAAGTCATACATTAAGCATGTGCTGAAGTGATATTCGAACCCAGGTTTTCCTAAGTACAAGTCCAGCATTCCATCCAATACACTACAGCCTCCACATTCAACTTTTGAATCAAGTGAGAGAAGAATGGATTTGATGCTAAGAAGAAAGGTATTCCCAGAACAGGAATATAGGAAATATAAGTGAATAGGCCTGTTTCAAATTGCTTTTTATTTAATTATGACCACTTCATGCTGCTTCAACAACAACAAAAAAGAAATGAATGTACTCTGCACATAATGTTAAATGGTTAGCTCTGTGATTTTAAAAAAAATGTATATGCAATTATCTTTGGAAATGTTACCCACAAAATTTATACTTCCAGGAAAACCATCAGAGAGGTAATTGATTTTGGAATCACACAAAAGCAAAATCAAGCCTCATCAGTTGCTGAAAAAAAATTCCCCCATAATAATTTTAAAACATGACTAATTCTATATCAAGTCTTCCACTTTACTTACTGTTAATAAAACACAATTGCACCCATCTTTAAAGGTAGCAAAATGTCCTCTCACTTTCTTTTAAATTATGGTTAAAAAAAAGAGATCATTTGCAACATCATTCTTTTTCCCCCTCTTTTTCTATAAAATTTTAAAGATATTTTCTACACTAGTAAGATGGAGAAGTGAATCAAGATTATTATTTATATGTCTCCAGGGAAAAATACATTTCCTTGATCTCAGAATATTTCTAGTGAAAGAGTTTGGAATCTAAGGGATGAAATATTCTTACTTGCCTCAGTCCTCTACTTGCCTGCACTCTCCAATGCAGTCACTTGGAGGTGGGGGTAGAGTATACAGGAGGGAAATATTTCTCTGGAAACATCAACATTTTTTAAAAAGAAAGTGTCCACATTAATGAGGAGATAAGGTGAATATTAATATTGGCAATTTCAGTTCAAAAACCATTTGTTTTTCTTTTGTCTTTATTCCAGCCCACTCTGATACCCTACCTCCCCTTTGACTTCTCATTTATTCTTTGGGAAACGTTTAGGGAACAAGTATTATTTAGGTATAGAAGTGATCATTTTATAATATACTAGCTTGGGATTATTCAGTTATAATGGGTTTTCTCAGCAATCCTCTTAATCCTAAAATTTCCTTGATTGTGCTGTTTTTATCAGTATCAACCTATGTATGCATACATATGTATAGATATCTTTTAAAGGTACCTTCCCAAGTGTTCCCAATGCAAAATACAGGAGAAAATTGAATTTGTCTCCTTTTTTCATTTCACTTCTGCTGCTTTCATGAAGTCATGTTAACAGATGTGATTTTTTGTTTCTATTTTTCAAAATTTATTTGGTAGCCAATGAAAACCTCTGTTTCTGATTCCTACTCTCTCTTTCTATGTCCTGCTTCAAATATACTCTCTGGTCTATAATAACAAGTATTATAACCTTGACTGCAAAGAGGGAAACTACCATCATATCATCTGTTATTCTAAAGAGCTTTTAGATATTTGTATCGAAGGTCACCTTTAACCCAGGAAGTAAACAGGAAAATGTAGCCATTTAAAAATACTAATCTGATAATTGGATATCTGATTCTTTGAAAATTTGGCTATATCCTAATCTTACTCTTCCGTAAATCACCATCAACAAGGGAATTGTCTTTCTGGTAATGTTTTTTGTCTATAATATGATTATATAATCTTATTTAATAATTAATATTGGGGTGGATTCTGTCCAATAGAAGAGCACCAATTTGTATAATATATGTCATATAAAACACTAATAAAGACAAAAATATTATCAACTGTTACATTTTTTTTCTATCCCCCACCTCCTTTTCTCTGTATACTAGTCACAGAGATAGGAACAGGTGATAGACATTGCCTCTATGATTTCATTGGTATTGGGAACTCGGGTGGGGAAGCTGTCTCTAAGAATTCAGGTCGGCAACTTCTCTGTCAGTGATAGAGAGTTGCCTAGCTAACTGAAAGCTTGCCCCACATCACATAGACTTGCCCAGTGTCACATAGCCAGTGTGTGACAAAGGGAGTCAAATATAGGTCTTCCTGGCTTTAAGACCTGCTCTCCATCTATGATGCCACATAATAATGATATAATGGTATGCTTAGAAATTTAAGGTCATAAAAGACATTAAAGACCACCTAGTCCTAGCTCCCTCATTTTGTACAGGAGGAAACTAAGAAAAAGGTGAATTAATGTATAGTGACTAGAAGTGGAAAGGAGTTTAGAGATCATCTAATATTGGCATCAGTCAGCAAATGATAGCTAGTGGATCAAAATTAGCCTTCCTGCTTTCACAAGTTAAGGGTGTATAGGTGTATATACACAAACATATGTGTTTCTGTGTATATGTGTATACACACATATGTGCGCATGTGTACACATATATATGTATATACACACATATGTATACATATTACAATAGAGAACTTTATCTAAAAATTTCAAAACATTCTTAGCTTGCTGGCCAAAAATAGAAGAGTTCTACAAAAACAGAGAGGTGTGGGGCTGGGATCCCCTGATCCAATCCAGTCCCTACATTATATAAATGAGGTAATGGAAGGCTAAAGAGGTTAAATGACTTGCCTAAAGGCACACAAATACTAGGCAGAAAGTCAACATTTGAACCCAAGTCATGTGACTCAAAGGCAAGTGCTCATTCTACCATACTCACTCCTCAGTTACACAGCAAATAGTGCAGAACTAAAATGTAAGACTCTTGATTTTTAAGTTCTTCAGTTCATTGCCCATTTACATTACAATGTTATCATGGAACTTCAATAAGATAATGTCTATAAAGCACTCACCAAACCTAAACATTATACAAATGACAAGTGTTTACTACTGTGATTGTTTCCATCATTCATGTTGCTTCTGTAAAAAAAGGACACTATTGATGATAGTGGTAATGATGACTATGGATATTGTGCTGCCTCATAGAACACAGTCATTCTGGTCCATCTTAACCAAGCAGTGTGTGCTCAGGTAACTTCGGTATAAACATCCATATGGTATTTAATTGATTTTTAGCTTTTGTTGTTGTTTGTTTTATTATTTTGCTCCTTTTCTCCATGTATACCTATAATTGAGATATGAATGCATTTGGGCAGGTAGGACTTTCAGACCTAAATATAGTACTGAATATATTTATGAGTTTTGAAAAAATAAGGAGAATTAAAATTGTATACAGAGCTTAATCTGTAAAGAAACACTGTACTGAGAATGTGGGCTAATGGACAGAGGGCCAGCCTCAGTCAAGAAGATCTT
>JAQQSZ010016649.1:0-10978 GCA_028646595.1 Phalanger gymnotis
AGCTTTTCCCACTAACCTTCTCTGCTGTCTTTGCTCTTTGTGGGTTGAGAGGTCTGGTACATGCCACAGCTCGATATTTCGGGATGCCAGGGCACTTTCCGCTCATCTCCTGGTCTGGTAGGTCCGCGTCTGGTCTGTTCGCGCCATGCGCGCTGCGCTCAGCTCCGCTCCCCTCTGCTGGGGGCTGGGAGGTCCGTGTGGGACCGACCTTACCCAGGGACCATTCAGGCTGTCCTGCGGTGGAGCCCTGCTTCCCTCTGCCACTTTGTGGGTTCTGCAGCTCTAAAATTGGTTCAGAGCCATTGTTTTATAGGTTTTTGGAGGAACTTGGTGGGGAGCTCACGCCAGTCACTGCTTCCTAGCCGCCATCTTGGCTCCGCCCCCCTGTATGAAGGTAATTTTGAAATGCACTTCAAGGAATTAATATCAGTTGATTAGTATCGAGTTTTGTTTCATATTTTAAATTCATGCAACATGTTTCTAAATTTTCTTGTATTGTGAATTCTGAGAAACCATTGTATATAAGAAATGCTGTTTAGGGGACATAATTTTATGTTATTGGAGATTTTAACTCCTTTTAATTTGAATACTGTAGAATTATTAATTAGGTTATTAGAGACTATTGTCATAATGTTAGAACCCTATTAAGTATTTAATATATTTTAAAGAAGAAGAAGAATTGTTCACTTTATGGAAAAGAAAAGGGGAATGGGAGCAAGACTTTGAACGAAAAAAAAAGCCTCCTTATTTGTAAACCTGCTAGCTTTAGCAAGGTCATGAATTATTATCAGCCCTGTGAAAGACCAGGGAATGGGATCCTCCTTCCCTATTACAAACACTCCTTGAATAAAGGGAAAAAAATTTTTAAGTGTATTTATAGTATAGAAATGGTTTATGGTTCTGATAAGAATAAGTTATACTTGGAATGGTCTGTACTGAGGTTACATCTTTAACTAGCTTAGCCTTAATAGACTCCAGCATTAGAAATATTTTTGCTTCAAAAGGGTTAGTAACCTACCATAGAGTCACTCTCTACTGGTGAATTTACAGAATGTGATTACTTTAGTAAATTCTAAGGACTGCCTTTTTACTTCAGGATGACTTTTAAGCTATATTCGAGAAGAACTGCTAGAAGCAGGGAATGCTAAGTAAAATCTTTTGTGTGATTTTTTTTTAGAAGGTCTGAGAAATTTTTATTTGTGACAACTTGAGAGTGTGGATAACAGTTGTATCCAGCCCTGCTGTGATTAGTGAGACGTTATTGTTTGAAATGAAACCTTTTGGGACCTTGAATTTTCTTTTTGAGTTTTGTTTCAGGTTTATTGTGTCTTTGAACTGATGTTTCACTGTTTCAAGAAAAAATGTCCACAGCTCAATGGGACTGACCTCTGAGAGGGCCAGTAGATATCTGTCCCTGGGAATAAGGTTGAGAGGCAGACCTTGGGAAGGCTAAGGTAGGACCTTCTTAATTCAGTTTTTCATATAAGAAATTTTCCCACCTGGTTAACTCTGAGACTGGCTATGGAATCCCACCAGATACTTGGCTGCTTGTTCTATTCTTACCCAAAATCCAGTGGAACTGAGGATGCTTTATCTTGACTTATATGTGCTCAGTCATTCTGTGCCCTTGAACTTGGGCCTGGAGGACCATATTTATGCTATTATAATCATGTCCCTGCTTCTTCTTCTCATGGCAAATCTCTCTAACCAGGGCAGCTAAGCTGTAATTTTTATGATGAATCTTGTTGCTGTGATATCTTAACACCTCTTAGTACTTAGCATTGTATTCAGTCTGAGACTATAGTCAATACAGTATCTGGAACAACTAAGTAAACGAATATTTGGCCTTGTTATCTGCCTATTTATGGCCGTCTATGTTTGCGTGTTGGAAAAAGTCCTTAAGTTTTTGTAGATAATTAGACCTTGTTATAAGAGTTTGTGGGACCAAAACATGATTGTTAATTAGTTCACATTGATATCAGAAACATCTTCAGATTTGTTTTAAAGCAAATAATTTCAGTGCAGCCAGCTTTCTTAGAAGAGAGTAATTTATGGAATATCTTATGTTACCCCAAAGGAGAAGTCAATTTCATTTGGTTTTATTATTTAATTGGAATTAACACCTTTTTTGCAGAGCATGTCCTATGGTGCAAATGTTTTACTATAGACAACTTATTTGATACACACTGTTCTAAAATGGATTATTTAGTGTGTTTACACATTCCATCCCAGGACTTTTTGTTATAATTGAATTTAACTTATAAACCTTTAAGTACATTCATTTGTGTATTAGAGGTCATCTTCTTATAAAAAGTGTTATTACCTGTGTTTTCCTGTAAGAATTAGATCCTTATCAGTCTCTACTTCTCCAAGGGTATAACTGGAATTGAAGTGAATTGAAATAAATTGAAATTATGTGGTATTTGAATTTGGAGCTCTAAATAATTAATTGTTTAAAGTAAAAAAAATTAAGTTTAAAATTGAGTAAAAAAAATTGAGAAAAACACAAGATCAAATGAATATATATGTAATTTGGAAGGTTTTAAGAGTTTTACCTTTGGTGGTATTTTGAAATATTTTGCTTTTGATTTTTCAGTTTGTATTTGAATTTCTTAATTATATGTAAAAGTTTGCTAACTTACATCATAGAAAGTTAAATTATGATGGAGTCAATCCTAATTTAGAAAAGTACTCAGGCCTAGTTTATATACCTATTGATAAATAGTAAATCTTTAACCAGAAGGACTCATTTACAAGTCAGAATCTCAGTTTTGTTTTTTTTTTAAGATTCTTCCTTTGTTGCAAACTTTTTTTTAATTTGCATAATTTCAAAAAATACAATTTTTTAAAATGACGTACCATAAATTTAATAGTTTATTGTAAATTTATGTTTTTTCCTGCATTGAAATTTCGATGATGCGATATTGTGTCATGTGACCAAATAGTATCATACTGTAAACAAGTCATTACGCATACATATTCCTGCCAACGTATGCTGGACTTCCCGACAGTGCATGATGCTCATTGGCTTGTCAACAATTGCTTGTTAAGACCTGTTGGCGGTCTTGTTACAACTGGGATTTTGTGTGTTTATTTGGAAAGTAATGTAATCACTATGACTTTAACTCCGTTACACAACAGATGAAACATATATGAATATTTTTTTCAAAATTTTCTTCTCTTCTCTTCTTTCCTTATGCTTCTACCACCCGCTTATTCTTCCATTCTTCCTCCTTTGAGACTTAACATGTGCCTCCTCCTTTTGTTTGTCTCATTACTGATGACTCATTTAATTCTGCCTCATACAACCTCTTTTTTGTTTTTCTTCCAAAGTTATTTCAAGAAAATTGTTTTACTTTTCTTTTTTTCCATTCCATCTTTGAGCCAAAAAAATACTTTAAATATGGCAAATATGTTTAATTCTGGAGCTTGTTATGTACCTTTGTCAAAGAAAAGGAATGCTATAAATCATGGAGTGAGATAAAATTCAAGGATGAATATTATCAGTCTTTAAAACTGTTGAAAATACCTGGAAGACTTTCTAGTCACCATCAGCTTTCTCATTCTTTTCTAATTAAATGTGACTAACTTAAGTATCACCATTGATGGTGAGATGGATAGATAGTATCATGGAAAGAATGAACATGAATTTAGACAGACTCTGAGTGATAGGAGAAGAGAGGTGAGCTATGGTCTTTGGCATCACAAAGAGTAAGACACAACTGAATGATTAAACACCAACACCTGAACAACTATCATTTCATTAAGAATAATATTCAAAGGAAACTAGAATTGTATTCTTGCTCATTGGATCCTAACTTCTTAAAGGTAGCAGAAAAGAACATGAAAAACAAAATTCTCTAACAGCCCTAGAAGAAAATCCTTTGTCATAAATATTCACGGGCCATGGACTGAACCGATGATTTCACAGGTAAAGGGAGATCCCACGTGAAGATACTCTCTCTACCAATGTAGACCTACACATTCCCTGAAACTTAAGTCCCAAGAGTCACCTGGGGCCCTTAGAGTTTCAAGTGACTTGCCAGTATCACGCAGCCAACATATGTCAGAGGCAAGGCCTGAGCTCAGGTCTTCCTTACTCCAAGGTCAGCTCCCTATCCACTACATGGTTGTTGTTGTTGTCTTTCCATACTCACAAATACTCCCATTTCGGCTCTATCTGTCATCCAGGAAAGAACCTTGTTGGAGAGTACCAATTACACTGAATAATTATAATTTCAGGTCTTCAATTTTATAGCCCTTGGTGTAGTAAAGGTTGAATTGATACTAAAATGACCAAAGCAAAACACTATACTGTCTCTATACTCACAAATACATTTTGGCTCTATCTGTCATCCAGGAAAGTACCTTGTTGGAATTATTCACACCGAATAATTTTAAATTCAGGTCTTTGATTTTATAGTCCTTGATGTAGTAAAGGTTGAATCACTACTAAATGACTGAAGCAAAACACTATACTGTGTCACCATACTCACAAATACTCACATTTTGGCTCTGTCATCCAGGAAAGTACCTTGTTGGAAAGTACCAATCACACTGAATAATTATAATTTCAAGTCTTCAATTTTACAGTCCTTGATGTAGTAAAGGTTAAATCACTGCTAAAATGACCGAAGCGAAAGCTAGTGTTCCAGCACTCATTCTGTAGCTTCATTGGAATGCTCTAACTCCTTTGAGATTTAAAAAAACAAAAAACTTCCATGCCCACAATGGACTTCTATGAAGTCACCAGTCAGAGAATAGATTCTGAGCAGGAAAAGCTGACACAGAATGAATCAAGGTCTTTGACATTCCCCTAATGAATTAAACTGAGGCAAAATTAAGGCCAAAAATAAAATTCGTATCAATTAAGTGAGATTTCAGCTCAAAGCATATTCAAAGTAATTTTAAGTGGAAGTGACCAATCAACTGGGGAGCTAGGAATTGTAAGAGGAAGACAGGAGGAGAGAGGGCATTCTAGGTATGGGGGACTGCTTGTGCGAAGTCATGGAGGTAAGAGATGACATGTTGATTTCAAATCTGGTAGACAGCTTAGTGGGGAGTATTATAAAATAAGATAGGGTGGGGAATGGGGACTGGACTTGCGTTCTCACTGGCACAGGGAAAGTTTGGATGAGTAAACTTCTGTTAATGTAGGTTAATACACGCTTTGTAACTTATCATCTTTGAGAATTGCCTAGAGCAGGAGAGTCCAGGGTAGTGCAGCCAGTATGTGTTAGAGGCTGAAGGGCTGGATCTCAGATCTTCCTCACTCTCAAGCCTGCTCTTTCTCCACTACACCAGATGTCAAACTTACAGTCTGAGAACCCAAACTGCCCCAGACTTCCCAGTTCAGCCCAACTAGATGAAAATGTAATTGGGAAATGAAATAAATAAATAATACAATCAAACATAGATACTGTTAATGTGTGATTTTCTAAATCAATTTGTGTTCTGCAGGGATACATTCCAAAGTATGGGTGCTCCTCAGCCTTCTTTTTTCTTCCATGGTGATCCTCCTCCATTCACAAATCCACATCTCCAGCCCTGAAGCTCCCAGTACAGCTTCATTTCCAACTGCACCCAGAGCCCCTGCCAACATTTCAAATCCTATGATTGCAAGCTAAATTTATCCTTCCCCACAAACCTGCCAATCCTCCCAACTTACCTATTTTCAATTGATGCCCCCCCCCCGCTTCCATTTAATCACCTTGGGTCAAAACACGGGGGTCATGTTCACCCCCTTCCCTAAACTCCGACCTCCAGCCAAGCCCAGTCATCTTACTCTGTCACTCCCGAATCTGGCTCATTCTCAACACCAACCGTGCAGCAAGCTCTTCTCATTTCCCCCAGGATAATTTTGACAGTGCTTTGCACATAGTAGGAACTTAATAATACTCCTTGGTGGAATTAAGTTGACTAGCCTCTTAAGTAGTCTCTGTGCCTCCAGACTCTCTCCTCTGTAATTTATCCTTTACACAGTTGATATAGTAATCTTTTTAAAGCACAGGTCTGACTGTACTGGACTAGGAAAGACCTCCAACACTTACTAGCTATGATCCTGGGCAAGTCACTTAACTACTGCCTGTGGGTGTGAGTTGCCATCCTTACCATGCATGGCCAAGAAATAAGGGAAAGATGGGAGAAGGATGGAGGAAGAGGATGAGAGGGGAAAGACAAGAAGGGAGAGAGAAGGGAGGAAGAAGGGAGTGAGGGGACAGAGAGGAGGAGGGAAGAAGAGAGAAAGGGAAAAGGAGAGAATAAAGGGTGAGGGAAAGAAGCAAGGGAGGTGAGCAAGAAGATAGAAAAAGTGAAGGAGAGAGGGAAAGGAAGAAGGGGAGATGAAAGGAGGAGAGAAAAGGGGAAAAACAGGGAAGGGGAGAGTTATTGTTGAGGAAATGAGTGAGATCTCCCTAGGATGGCAAGAGAAGGCAAACCTTTCCATCCCCATTTTTTTTTTCTTCCTGAGATGATCCTCGGCAGACGCAGGACTAGGGCTGCAACTAAAGCAGCGTGGAAATCTACTTTCAGAAAGCACCATAAACCACCTCCTTCCCACACTGCCAGCCCCACACACGCGAGTCCTAAATAGTACCTTTAAACGAGCTGATAGCAGTAACTCCACGGTGTTCCTCTTCAGCCAGTAACCTGCTTGTGGGGCTGGGGGCAGCAGCCAAGGCCCAACAGCTGCAGCAGACAGCTGGACCCCCTCGAAGTGCATTCGGTCTCATCCTCTACCCGGTCCCCTCCAGTGTCCCAGGTCTGGGACGCCCCTACCTGGGGATCAGGGGAGATTGACATGTTAAGTAGCCTACGTTCTTCCCTACAGACCTCCAGCCCCAACAACTTCCTCCCCACCCCGCTCCATCCCCTCCAGGAGCACCAAACTCAGTCCAGTCTATTATCCACGTGCCAGCGTCTGGTGCGTGGTCTGGTCGGACCAGCGCAGCCCAGCTCAGTTCAACACCAAGGATTTAACAACAGAACTAGCAACAGCCAGCTGGGCTCCCTGCCCCATCGTGCGTTGTGGTGAAGAGAAGGGAGTGCTCATCCCTGTCGCAGCCAGTCCTCTAGGCTTCAGCCCCGGGAAGGGGTCTTCCTTCCCCCACCCAGAGGGTTCTTAGCCTGGAGGCCGTGGTCCTCTTCCACGATGAGAGTTTAGGGGGTCTGTGAACTTGGATGGAAAATAAATTGTAGCTTTCTTTGAACTGATCTCTAAGTGAAAGTTAGCATTTTCTCCTCTTATTTAAACCGATGATTCTGAGAAAGCTTCTCTCACTACCTCGCACCCTCGCCCAAACAGCTCCTTCACTCAAGTTTGGCTTCTGAAGCCTCCAAAGGGGCCCGAGACACACAAAAACATTAACGGGCTGCCTTATACACTGTCCAAAGCCCCAGCACTAGCCTAAAGGAAGCCAGCTAATTAGAAAAAGGCTGAAGACAGAGAATTGGGGAAAGGGAGTATGCAAGAATTTTTCAAAGAAATGAAAAAGCATCTGTGCTCGAATGCTTTTGGAATGGTGGCTCTTTTCCCCTTCCCACCACCTGACACTTGTAGGCAAGTCTGCAGAATTAATCATGGAGGGTGTGACTAGGTGTCAGTTAGGTGACAGGCACTGTGCTGGGCTACGGGGATTCAAACTCCACCAAATGCAAGTATCCTCACCGCCAAAGACATTTTGGGGTACGGACTCCTACCTACAACATACCGACCAGTCTGCTGCTGAGAGACCCTCTAGAAAAGAATGATGCTGTCCATTCTCCTTCGGGGCTAGGAATATTAGTTAGGGAGCTTTTCCAGGCTTGTCTCTTCAATGCACACTCTTTGTTCTTGGTCCTGGCCTCCTGGGATGAGCAGGATCAAACTAATTTTTCTTCCACGAGGGTCCTCCAAATATTTGAAAACAGGGTTTATATGCCTTCTAAATCTTCTTGTCTCTAGCCTAAAGACCCCCAGGCCCTTCAACTGACTCTCATGTGGTACGTCTCTGCTCCTTTGAGGTTCATAGCATCCAGATTTACCAACCACTCTAGATGTTGGTAGCAATTACCTACTTAATCTCCAGGATGTGTTCTTTCCTTTCTCAATGAATTCAATGTCTGACTCTCAGTTTTTCCACCCAAACTCCAGCTGTCATATAAGATTTCAACATACATATAGACATCCTCCCCCCACCCAACTTCCCTTCTCGCAAGGGTCTGTTCCTGCCAGCAATGGATCAGAAAGAAGCTGTTCCTTCCTGCTCCTTCCACCTGTCTCCTGGCCTGGCCTTCCTGCAGGACTAAGAGAGAAACACTATTACAACAGCTACCTGTCCCCCATTGATACCCTCCCGTGAGCTCTCTCACAACTTGGGAGGACGTCATCTTGAGCATGAATGCCTAGAGTTGCTAATAACCCTCCTGAACTCATTCAAAATATTAATAAACTCCCTCTCAGTCGTACACTCCCCATCCCAGTGATCCCAAATCCCCGGCTATCTTCATATAAATCCCATTCTCCATCCCTCACTCCTCCTTTATTCATATCCCCCTCTAACACACAGCCCATCCCATGTCTAAAGCTCTCTGCTTCTACCGTTGTGGTCTTGAGAATACATACTCTGTAAGTAATAAACTTGATTTCACTTTAAATCTCTTCTGCTCCCTCTCCTTTCATCTCCTGCTTCTCACTGAGAATTGGCTCTCTCCTGATGAAACAGCCTCTTTGGCCAAACTTTCCAGCACAGTGTGTACTTTCTTATTTTCCTCATTCATTGGCTGGGGTGGAGGAGTTGGAGTACTCATTGACACTTGCAGTCTCTCTCTCATCACTCAGTAATCTCTTCTCCTTTAAGGTTCACTCGATCCTGGTCTAAATCCTGGTAGCTGTCATCTAGTGACCATTAGGACACGTCCCTTCTTTCCTCAATGAATTCAGTACCTAGCTTACATTCTGCCCTTTTACCAGGGGACTTCAAAATAGATGTTGATACTTCCTTAAACATCCTCGCCTCCTAGTTCCTTAACTTAATCATTCCCCATGACAAGTTACTTGTCCATCCCACTTCAGGTACGTATAGAGACAAAGACCTAAGGCTAAGTTCCCACTGGAATGATATGGCATAAAATTGGATTTGGATAAGCTGAGAAAGCTTGCCTATGCCCTTGTAAATGATGAAGAGAGTGGAAAAGAGATTTGTTTGGAAGGTGGGAGTGAGTATAATATCATAGCTCACCCCTGAGGAGCAAAGGTGTGACTGTGGAGTGCAGAGCAGAGAGATAATGAGCAGGACCATTGGCTCTATAGATGTCGTGGAGCAAAAGACCTAGTCTGAGGGAAGTCCTAAGGAAAGGCTAGCTCTTTGCTCAGCTTTCCCTCTTGATGCCTACTTATCAACAAACATTACATGATAATCTACTATTTCATTATCCAAATGGTTTTCACTAAATTGAATTTTCGCCTCAACCTCAATGCGGCCAGGAGTTAACAAGAAACATGTGCACACACGTGTGTGTGTATGTATGTAAATAATGTGAAATTGGTTACAGAGCCCAGCTTCTGTCCAAATGTTAGGAATTTTCCTACGTGGGGGCTTGGAGCAATGGTAATTGAATTAGTAACTCTTAGTCTAAAATAAATTTCCTAATGATGAAAATGAGAGAACCACACAGACCTTAATAACCATTATATTGTCTCTAGACTTAAAATTAGTTAATTATAGCACACTATTAAGAAAAAAATGCCTTATTCGTCATTACTAATCAGAGAAGTGCAAATTAAAGCAATTCTGAGATTCTACCTCGTACCCTTTATTTCGGTAAAGATGACACAAAAGGAAAATGATAAAAGTTGGAGGGGTTTTTGGTGGGGGTTGGGGAAGCACATTGATACAATCTTAGTGGACCTGGGAATGGTTAAAATCATTCTAGAAAGCAATTTGGAATTTTACACAGAAAGTTATTAAATAGCATGTGCCCTTTGACTCAGCCATACCATTGCTATGCCTATATCCAGAAGAGATCAAAGAAAGAGGAAAAAGTCCTTTATATACAAAATTACTTATTGCAACTCTTTCTGATAGCAAAAAAAACCTGGAAACTAAGATGCCTTACAATTGTACAATTGAGGAATGGCTGAATAAGTTCTGATACATAAATGAAGTAGAGAACTTTTGCACTGTAGGAAATGAGTAAACAGATGATTTATATGAACTGATTCAGAACAGAGTGAACAGAACCAGGAAACAATTTGTACTATAACAGCAATATTGTGAAAAATAAAAATTTGGGGGACTTTTATAAACTGAAGAATGAGCATAACCAGGAAAAAAATATATAATATTTTTATTATTTATTTTATTTTATTTTTTATTTATATTTTATTATTTATATTATATATTTTATTTTATTATTTATTATATATACTTATTATATATATAAAAATATATAATATATTATATATTTATTAATATAATATAATATATATAATGACAGTGTAAAAACATGAAACTTGTAAAGCTGTAAGATCTATAATCATTATCATGAACTCTCATGATTCCAGAGGATGAATGATGAAACATCCTATCCATTACAGAGAGGTGACAGATTTAGGGTGTGGAACAAAACATCAATATTTTTGTATACAGCTATCGGAGAAATTTATTTTTGCTTATGTAAATTTGTTACAAGAAATTTGCTTTTTCTCCCCTTTTTTTCCATTCAGGTGAGGGATGGGAAGGAGAAAACTAAAAAAAATCAATACAAGGTAAGTGCTACAGATGCAGAATGTTGCATGCACTTTTCAGATGAGGTCACTGTATTATTAGTTTTACTTTGTTAGAGATTTCTCATGAAATGGAGTAATCAGTAAACACAATGTAACAACAAAGCATCAATAAAACTGAAATTATATATTTTTTTTAAATTTATTTTTGACATGTTTGGTTTTCAGCATTGATTTTCACAGGCGTTTGAATTACAAATTTTCTCCCCATTT
>JAQQSZ010016650.1:0-10978 GCA_028646595.1 Phalanger gymnotis
TTTTTTTTTTTCATGCAACTAGAAAATAAGATGCATAGGCAATGGAGCATAGAGATTTATCTTGCCCTACAAGAAAGGAAGGGAAAGGGGGATGGGAGGGGAATGGGGCGACGGAGGGGAGGGCAGACTGGGGAACAGGGCAACCAGAGTGTACTCCATCTTGGAGTGGGTGGGGGAAGGAAATGGGGAGAAAATTTGTAATTCAAACACCTGTGAAAATCAATGCTGACAACCAAACATGTCAAAAATAAATTAAAATTTTAAAAAAAGCACTAAGGGTATTGGATTTAGAAGTGTATATTTATATGATTTAAAAGTGCATACTGTTATTTGGCATTAAAAAAATTATTAACTGTACAGACCCAAGGAAGTTCTATTTATCTTAGTTTACCGTTCAGTAAGGGGATGGTGGTGGAATTCACTCCCAGAGGTATTATGGGGATCGCATGGTCATAAAAGTGCTTGGCACAATGCTTGGCATAAAACAGAATATCATCTCAATGTAAATTGTTTTAAGTTAAATATAATTGCTTCGTATTTGTTAACTTATGTGGATTTTCTTAAATGTGAAGTTTATGTCAATAGAGAAGGGATGAATGATTCTCTGTGTAAAGCAATTTGGAAACACATCTGACTAAATCAAGGTCACTGGATTGGCAATTAATTGGTTTTGGTTTTAAAGTTTAAATACATGATAATTATTTATGGTATTGTTATATTCCTAAATTTTCCTTTGTTGTCTGGTAAACAACTGTATCATCTGTGTTGTCAGAAAAGCAATTTCTCTAAGAATCTAAATGCTGTAAGGTTAAGAATTGTACTGTTAAAAAAAAGGTGAAATGATGAATGAATTAGGATAAACTTCCAAGTTTTGTCTTTGTTTAAATGGAAATTTCAGTTAAAATTGTTTTGCTATCATTTACGAAATTTGTGAAATTGTTAACTAAGTTACTGGAGTTATTGCTTAAATCAAGCATTTACAAAAATATGTTTGTGAAAGGAAACTTGGTAATTATGTGAAGAAAAGACCCTGTGAAAGCTTCTTTTATAAGTATTGTCAATTATGTGGAAGCCTTTTGTGGCCAAAGAATTTAAATTCTGTGTAGTAGTTGGGAATTAATAACATCAGGATAAATTGTAAGCTATTTTTGAGAAAGGGAAATACTTTGATGAAGACGTGTTTTGTAAAACCTTTTGTGTGATTTTTGCAAGACCTACTGAAGTTCAATTTGCAAGCTAATCTGTCGCAGTAATTTTATGTTGGTGACAATTGTATCCAAACCTACTGTGAAACTGTTTTAAGTTTCAATATTAGGTTTGTTGTGCCCTTGGATCTGCCTTGAATAAGTGCTTTCAGAGAAACAGCAGAGGACAGTAAACAGATCTGGGGTTTTTCTGTTAACCCCTCTCATCCTAGGTCAGATTAGGGAAAGAGAGATTTATTTTCCCCCACCTGGCAAAAGGATGAAAATAAAAGAGAAGAGCAATGTAAGCCAGTAGTGTTCCTCTCCAAATTATTAGACCTAGTGTCATGGGGGCTGCCCAGAATGTGTACAGGCAATGGCAGCTAGCGCCATTCTGGTGGAAGAAAGTAGGAAGTTGACATATGGAGAGGCTCTAATAGGAAGTACACTGCATTAAGTTACCTAGTTTAACCCAAAGGGCCAGAAGGTAGCTGACTGACTCTTGAATATTAAAATATGAAGCTATATTAATGGAAAAAAGATGATTTGGTGTTAGTGACCGAATCTTGTATTAATCCTGCTCCTTTCCTTCAAAAAGGAGAGACAGAATGAGAGAATTTGGAACATAATTGTCTTGATATTATTAAGTACCAAACAAATATATATATCCAGATTTAAGAGATATTCCCCTTCACGAGGAGCATCGTCTTTTCATTGATGTATCTTCTAGGGTAATAAAGGGAAAAAAGACATAATGAGTATGCTGTCATTGATGGTGAAAGTAATTTTTTAGAGGAATTTGATAGATTACCTGACAACTAGTCAGCTCAAAACTGTGAATTAATTTTGTCAGTTTTACATCAAGAAAGCCATTGGGGAGTGCATGCAATGTGTGACATAGCTTTACGGAAGTATGAATGTATGTTTATGTATACAGTTGATAAACGAATCTGTGAAGAGTGTCTTATATGCAAGAAAATAAACACAGGGGTATTAAGAAAGCACTGTGGGTCTCCTGGCAGGAAGGCTAGGTGAAACCCCAATATTTGAAAAATTCTGCTTATATAGAGGTTTCAGAAAAGTGAAGTAGTTTTTGGAGGTTTTTATGGGGGTTGGAGATAGATAACAGGATAGGAGACACAAGATAAGGGAGATGAGGAAAATTTTATGACCCAGTGCAGGGGAAGCAATCTTGTCATTCCCTTCCCCCACTCCCTCCTCCTTAATCAAGAAGGCATGTTAGAGCACATCAACAGCCCTGGGAAAGGAAGGAGAGGGAGAGGCCACAGGTGGAGAGGCCTGTCAGTCAGCATCTGTGGGTGCTGAGACAGCCCATCCTTTTACAGATAATTTTTACATGATCTGGAAATGCATTTGATGTCACCTAAAGTTTATTGTTGGTATTACAATTAAGAGCAATTTGCTTATACTGTTGATTATTGTTATAATGCTAAAACCTAAAGTTGGTAATTGATTACTGTGTGTGTTGTATGGAAAGGAAGGTTCTGCCCATTCAGAGCAGTCCTCAGGGCTAGTCAAAAGCACAGGCCACAGCAGCTGTAAGGATAGATGGGACGGATAACGCAGCCCCTTCTCAGGGGTCCCTCTCCATCCTCCTTAATTTTTAAGTTTGGCAAAGAGCTTGTTTGAGTTATGGGGTTCCTAAACAAGGAAAGTGGCATGTTGAGAATTTGCAATTGATTTCTAATGATTGGCTTTTAAGACAAAATTAGAATTTGAGATGTGAGTCCTGGTAAAGTTTTGCATTTTGCGAGTATTTGAAATCTTGCTGTTTTCAATCAAATAACTGGGTAAATTGGTACTCTTGTATAGTCATGTGCAAGATAGAATTCCCTAGAATAAGAATATTCTTTCTGAATGATATGGGAATATTTAGACAAAGGAAAAAGAAATTTGTGAAACAAAGGTGCAAGAACAATGTTGAATTATTATCCCATAGACTAAGGCTAGGATTACTTTAAATTTATTGAATTAAAGGTGTATCTGGATAGAATGAGATCCTTACATGTTTCAAAATTATGTAAGAACAATTAGGTATTAATACAATTGACTGAATTAATTACTGGAACTAAATCAGAGATATATTCAGTTTGAAGCAGAGTAAGTTTCTTAGAGGGAGGTAACTTGCAGAATACTTTTTGCCTTGATGGAAAAGTTAAATGTTTAAAGTTAATGTTTTATTTATATGGTTCAGTTCTTGAAGTATATCTCATTCTTTCAGATGTGGCATAGTTAGAGGGGGATAGAAAAGTTTGGGAAACAGATGCAAATCTATTAGAGCAATAATTTATGATCTTAATGGGAAAATTTGATTTTATGGGATTAGAACAAATATAGAGATGCATGTGGGGTAGTTAAGGCTCACTTTGGAGATGTTCCTTAACCAATGTGAGATTATAGCCATATCCTAAACTGATTATTGGAACTTGCTATGCAACGACCTAACAGGACTATTAACTGACTGTTTTTCTGAGTCTAACTCCAGGTATGGATATCAAGAAAGGCTGTATGAGCCGCTGATCCATGAAGAGGATGATCTCACGTGGAGGTTGAGAGGACAACTGTTCTGCATGTGCTGAGGTGGGATTCTCTTGACTTGATTCCCCAACTGAAATCTGGAAGACTTTAAGCCTGGCTCAATGCAGTTTGCAGTTTGACATAACTTCTGCCTAGAGTTGACATCAAGTTGAGGAAATATTGTTCCCTTACCATATGTTTTGTCCCTAATCTCTTAGTGGCAAATTTCTATAGTCAAAAAGTTTTGTAAGCCCAAAACAAATCTATTGAATGATTGATTCTAGAACATCTTAGGTTATTATAAGATTGAGCAATCAGGCTTGGAATTTTAGCCCGAACATATCTGTTTCTAATATGTGAGTATATGTATATGTGTGTATATATAAATATATGTACCTATACATATATATGTACAAAATATATGTATATATATATGTGTGTGTGTGTGTGTATGTATATATATACACATACACGTACATATGTATATATATATATATACATATATATATGTTTATGTGTAAGTTAGGGTCCTTTAATTCTCTGTAATAGCATGAAGACAATTAGGTCAAGGGCTTGTGAGGATATTATTTTATTACTTAGTCATCCTCATACTTGTCTCATTACTTGTTACCATTAGTTAATGTTAAAAGAAGAGTGGTTAGTGGTCTATTTTGTAAATGCATTAAAAGAAGCATAACATGACTGGAAGTCGGAATTGTTAAAATTAATTACTCCATGTATTTATATGTGTGTATATATATATATGTATGTATACATGTATATGTATATATATACACATATTGGAGCCTGTTATTAATTACTTAGTGAAATCTCATCCTCCTGGTGGGGGAATTAATAATGCATTAATATAACGTACAAGAAAGTGGGTTCTAATGTGAGCTTCTTGAACATGACAATTGGCCCATGTTCTAATTTTAATTTTGTAAGAATGATAAGGGGACAAGATTTAGGTATGGCAATTTAAAATTGTGCCAACATCACTTTTATAGGAGAGTGGACCCAAGGGGGCAGATTTCTACAAGAAGATGACAAGATTTTGAGATACTGTGCTAAAGATGGCTGAAAACAGCGTCAAGTACCAGAAAACTCCATCGGAGTTAGAGCAGAATGAGACAAGACTTCTGAATCTTTAAAGGGACCACTGGTTATTTTTGTTTTATTAGTCTTTTTATTTGGTTTATTTACTTTTATTATTGTTTTTCTTTTTGGGTCTCTGTGTCTGTATTTATAAAAAGAACTTCCTCCTTTCAATTGTCAATGTGTCGATCAACCTCTCCCCCTTCCTTTCCCATATTTACTTAAAGGGGAGATAGATAAGGGGGAAAATTCATATGAGAAAGAGTGTAAGGGAGTATTAAAGATGTGGAAACAAAATTTGAAAGAGAGAATGTTAAGATGATGATCATAAAGGAAACAAGTGATATAAACAGTGATGAGGAATGTGAATTAATACTGAAAAGGTTTGAGAGCAAAGGAGATGGAAAAGTGTGGAAGCAGAATCCTTAGTAAAAAGAAGAGGAAGGATTATTGTGGGAAAGGAATTTCATTGTTCTGCTTCCACAGCACCATGGGGAAAACACCCAGACCCTTAGGCTTCCCCCTATTCAATTTATGGTTAGGGTACATCCTTTCTGAAACAGGGACTAGAGGCTGGGATGTGACAACCCCTCAAAACCTGAGAGTTCAAACAAGAGCCAAAGTTCTCTTGCATCTGCACATGCCTTATAACCTTCATTCATATTACCTTACACACCCATGTTTATATTATCCCTCCATTTTTTGAACATGGGACCCATGTTTGGCGGTGGGGGTGACACATTAAGGAGTAATGTGTAAAGGGTGGGCTAGAAAGTTTGTAACCTGGAGGAGCTGGGATCAATCCCAGCTCTGAAGGGGTGGACCAGGAATGATTAACCCTATATAAGGTTCAGTTTGACTTCTGTACTGCCTTCTTTCAGTTGACATGTCATGGCAGTCAAAGTGCTAAGTTAGCTAAAGGAGGGCATGAGGGAAAGAGACCTGAACAAGAACATGATCAGGGCATGGATGGAAAACCAGAAGATACAATCAGTGCCTTCAAGAAAATTGTGAGAACTCTTCTATCACAGTTTTTCCTAATCCTTGCTTAAGAGGTAATTTAGCTACACCTGTGGAAAGGACTCTGGATTTACAGCCAGAGAACTTGGCTTCAAATCTTCCCTCTGATGGAAACATACTACATGTATGACCATGGGTAAGTCACTTCACTTCTGGGCCTCTGTCTTTTCATCTGGAAAATGAGGCAGTTAGACCAGCTGGTATCTAGGCTTCCTTTCCTGCTCTGGGTCTCAATTCAAGACCTAAGACCCGAGTTCAAATTCTACCTAGGATTTTAACTTTTACTTCTAATGTTTACTACTTACATGACCCTGGACAAGTTCCTATCCCTCTCTGAGTCTCAGTTTCTTCATCTGTAAAATGAGAGGAATGGACTAGATGACCTCCATGGTCCCTTCTGGCTCAAAATTTACAATCCTATCATGCTCTGTTTCAATTTGCTAGTGTTCTTTCCTTCCTTTGCTAATGTTCTCTCCTCACTCAAATGACCTTGAAAGTAATTATATGTTTATATTTTGTATAAGAATCCCTCCCTTCCCCCAATAAAATGGGGTCAAGGACTGTTTTCAGCTTTTATTCATATCCCTAGAACCTGGCAGGTGCTTAATAAATACCTACCCCATATAGGTGCTTAACAGGTAAATGCTCACTGAATTTGACTGTAAGTTGACACAGCAATGACTACCTCAACATCCAAAATACAAGAGAGCCTATCCAATGAGATCAATACTCAATCGAGATTAACCTTACAACCCCCACGCAAATCCAAAAAGAAGTTAATGAAGAATCTTTAATGCCCGGACAATGGTATGTAGTTTGGTGAGTCAGTCTGTCAGTCCATCTACACACCTTGGACTGGCCCTGAAGACAGACAACAAGTTGGGCAGACCTAGTACTGAATGGGGGGTGGGGGCGACGAACAATAACAGCAACTTTTATTTAACATTTGATGAAATAGATTTTGAAGAGAGCATCAAACCACAATACATACTGCTCCTGAATGGCGGGAAAAAGAAACAACCATGAGAGCAGAACTATGGCCTGCACAGCAGAAACGATTGTCAGAATAGAAAAACTCAAATCTATGCTGACCAGTTTTACCAAAGAAACAAAAGCCAGGACAATTGATTGGGAATGCAAATATAAGGAAACACAGAACAATCTGGAAGAAAAGACACAAAAAAGCAGTAACATTAAAAGAAAGCATGTTCTCCATACAAGGAAAACATAATGATCCTGAAGGCAAATTCACAGAGATGATTTAAGAATTATATGGCTTCCAAAAGAATGCAACAAATCAGAAAACCTGAATACTCTAATGCAAGAAATAAAACAAGAAAAACTTCCTAGAACTTTGTGATGAAGAAAACAAAGCACTAATAGATAATCTATAGATTGCCTGAAGAAAAAGAAAATCTCCAGGCTACAAATTCCAAGATACATGAGTGGTTAAATGGAACAGTTCCCTTGAGAAACAATACATTCTGCAAGTAACCAGGAGAAAGACCTTCAAATACAAAGGAAAGGAAATTAAAGTAACGTTAAGATTATTTTGCATCCACCAGAAAACAAGAAAGAATGGAACGAGGTGTTCCAAAGAACAATGGAGCTCACAATGAAACTCAGGGTGACCTGTCCTGCAAATTCAAACCTAATCATAAATGGAAAAAAGGATTGGTATTGAACAATAAAGAGGTGTTTGAAACATTCTTAGAAAGAAATTTGCTTCTTAAACATCCCAAAGAACAGAAAAAAAACAAAAGGCCTAAACAAATACAGCAATGAACAACGCATGTCAAGGTAATTCAAGACTTCTTGGAGCATATAACAATAGAAATAACCCTGTTCAATGACCTCTGATATTAAATACACGGCAAGACGTCGATCAGGAATATGCGTACCACTGTGAGAGGTGAGATCCAATGCAGAGTCCAGGTAAAGGAAGGATTTTCTATAAATGGTGAGGCCCTGCAGATGCTCCTGTTTGCAGGGCACATTGCATTGATGACCCCAAGTCCCACGCTATTGTAGTGCCTCTTGCATGGTCATCATGCAAACGAGTTTATGCTGTGTATCCACACAGGAAAGGCCAAGTGGCTCAAGTTCTACTTCACAGACTTCAAGATGAATTTGGATGAACATCCTCCAGAGCTTTCAAATGTTATGAGACAGATGGTGCAGATGGACAGCGAACTAGAACTAGAGCCAAGAAGGAGGAGAGCAAGCTAGGTGGCTTTCAGGAAATTAGAAACTTTTTTTTACTGAACCCAATTTTCCCATGAAAACGAAGGTCCATATTTTGAATACAAACGTTCTCCCACTTTTACTATACAGTAAGGAGGCCTGCAGCACTACTTCCTCTGGAGAACTACAAATGAGCATCACAGAGACGAGCAACGGACAGGTCTGTGATGGGTGTCAGCAGGTCGTACCACATAATCAACCACGAATTTGACAGAAAAATGGGAATAAAGGATGGTGTCAAAGAACTGTATGACAGGAATAGAAATGTAAAAATGATTATAACAATAACAGTAAACATTTAAAAATGCTTTTAAGATTTGCAAAGTGAGAGACTTAGAACAAGTGGCTAATTATGGGAATTGAGTGAAACACACAAACTCCATGTTGTGACTCAAATCTGGAGCTAGCTCCGTTCCCTTTCTATTCAATTATTAGTCTAGTCGAATTTCTGTCTTGTGAGAAGACTTCATTCAATTGTGAGAAAACTTTATTGCATTGTTTGAACCTAGTCCTATGTGGCTGGGAAGCTGGACCACCTCGACCTGCTGCTTAGAGACCCCTTAACTAAGGACCTTGGTTATGCTGACCAAAAACCCAGTCAGATCCAAAGACTGATTCAAGGAGTTTTCTCACAATTATACATCTCAAGCAACCCATATGACTTATCTGAAGCTGGCCCTATACTGGTCAATCAGTTATTATTTTCTTGTTTCTTTCACTGAATACAAATACTTGGGAAGAGTAGAATGCTTTTTTCCCCTGATTTTAGGAAACTGTACCTGCATGCTCTCCCCCTCCCAACTTGGAAAGTCCCTAATCTTTCCTCCAATTAGAAATCAGATTACCTAATTTTGTGTCTTGGTTAATTGTTCTCTTAATTAATTGGTCTTATTTGGCTATATTTAATGAATAAAAATCTCTCTCTCACACACACACACACTTCCATATTCTGGGTCCAGTGCCAAAGCTAAGGAATGCAACTGGTCTCAATTTGTCATTCAATTGGCATACATTGCTTAATAAACCAATATGCTCCAAAGCTCGAACCTGTTATCTGTCATTTCATCTACCACTTACCACAAAAGCATGTTAGGTACACTGTCTCTTTTGATCCTTACAACAATCCTGTGGAGTAGTTGCTGTGATTATGCTCATTTTACAGATGAAGAAACTGAGCTGAGAGAGGTTAAGTGACTTTCCAGGGTCACACAGTTAGGAAGGATCTGAGGCAGGACTGAAACCTAGGTCTTTCTGATTCCAAGCCTGGTACTCTCCACTTCTCCACCAAGAGGTAACTGGTCATGTAACAAGAGGAGAGAACGACAGAGGCTAGCCAAAGTGTGTCACAAGTTTTTTCTTGATGGTGAGATGAAAGTGAGGAAATCACTGGGTGAATTCAATATAGTAAACTTTTTTTTTTTTACCTTTCAATGGTGTTGTATTTTTTTCCCACAATTACATATCAAGAAAACTTTTAGCATACATTTTTACAAGATTTTGAGTTCCAAATTTTTCCCCATCCTTCCTCTTTCCCTCCCTCTTCCGAAAACAGTTGGCAGTTTGATATAGTTTACATATATATATATACTATATATAATATATATACTATATATAATATATATATACTATTATATATATAATATATATACTATATATATAATGTATATATACTATATATACAATATATAATATATATATATTATTGTGCAAAACATATTTCCATATTCATAACAGTTATGGGAAAAGAAACAGATCAAAAGGAGAAAAAAACATGAGAAAGAATAAAATAAGTGGAAAAAACATGCTTCAGTCTGTATTCAGAGTCTATTAGTTCCTTATCTGGATATGGATAGCATTTTCCTTCATGAGTCCGTTGTATTTGTCTTGGATCATTGTGTTGCTGAGAAAAGCTGAGTCATTCATAGTGGACTTTCACACAATGTTGCTGATACTGTGTACAATGTTTCCCTGGTTCTTCTCATTTCGCTTTGCATCAGTTTGTACAAGCCTTTCCAGGTTTTTTTTCTGAAACATGTCTGTTCATTATTTCTTATTGCACAAGAATATTTCATTACACTCATATACCACAGCTTACTTAGCCATTCCCCAATTGATGGGCATCCCTCAATTGCCAATATTTTGCTACCATAAGTAGAGCTGCTATAAATATTTTTGCACATGTGGTTCCTTTTCTCTTTTTCATGATCTCTTTGTTATACAGACCTAGTAGTGGTATTGCTGGATCAAAGGGGATGCACAGTTTGGTTGCCCCTTGGGCACAGTTCCATATTGCTCTCCAGTATGGTTTGATCAGTTCTCAACTCTATCAACAGTGAATTAGTGTCCTAATTTTCCCACATCGTCTCAAACATTTATAATTTTCCCTTTTTGTCATATTAGCCAATCTTATTGGTATGAGGTGTTTTTTTCAGAATTGTTTTAACTTGCATTTCTCTAATTAAAAGTGATTTGGAGCACTTTTTCATATGCCTATAGATAGCATGGATCTCTTCATCAGAAAACTGCATGTTCACATCTTTTGACCATTTATCAATTGGAGAATGGCTTGTATTCTCATAAATCTGCCTCAGTTCTCAAAATATTTGCGAAATGAGGCCTTTATCAGAGACACCTGCTGTAAAGATTGTTTCACAGCTTTCTGCTTTCCCTCTAATTTTAGATTTATCGGTTTTGTTTGTACAAAAGCTTTTCAATTTAATATGATCAAAATCATCTATTATACATTTGTTTTTTTTTCCTTTTTTTTTATTTTTAGATTGCAACATACAGTTCTACATAATTTTGGGTTCCAGATTTTCTTCCCTCCCTCCCCCCCCCTCCCCAAGAAGGCATGGTGTCCCATATAACTTCCAGGTATAACTAGGCATTGAATT
>JAQQSZ010016651.1:0-10976 GCA_028646595.1 Phalanger gymnotis
ACAATGGAATCCATGCATGAAGGACCTTAAAAGTCAGGCTCGTGAGTTTGAACTCCACTCTATGGCAATGGGGAGCCATTAAAGATTTGGGGTAAGATATTGGTTTATGAAAGTGATTCCTGGAGTTTCTATAGGACACACTATCAGGTGTGGTGGTGGGAAAGAAACATGACTTAGCTACACTCCCTACGTCTTTATATCTCCTTCAACACTAGGCACAGCTCTCAACCCATTTTTCTCTGCTTGGGGAGCTGGGAAGAGGAAGTAGGAGTCCAGACATGTGATTTCATCCCTGTAGAATACCCACTGTGGAAGCTCCCTCTTTGTATCAAAGAGTTGCCTGGGGCATTGAAAGATCTTTGAAAGATAATAGAGAATAGGAGAGGTGCCCCAGGATAGAATCTGGCACATAAAGATAGGGACTGGACCTGTGGTTTTATTATTACAAGGAACCAAACTCTACCAATACAAGCTGGCACCCTTCTCTGCAACCTATAGCCTTAGAAAGTTGCATAGAGTAATAGTGTCAAATTCAAACAGAAACAGGGGCCTACATAAGGATTCCTGTAGGCCACATGATGACTTCATTTTTAAATGCAATATTATTTTTGTTTTGTTGTATTTTATTTTGGTGTATTTCCCAATTGAATTTTAATCTGGTTCAAGCCATACTCATGAGAGTTGTGGGTCACATGCTTCCAGCAGCCTCATGTTTGACACTTCTGGCCTAGAACACTGAGAGATTAGGTGATTTGTCCATGATTAGTCCACAAATAGTTTGTCAGAGGAGGACTTAAATCCAGGTTTTCCTCACTCCAAGGCCAACACTTTCCACTATGGGTTGCTACATACAACTGAGCACAGAGTAAGTGAATGAATAAATAAGACAGAGAGACTATTGCAATAATCCCATTTAGATGTTCCTGGATTCATTGTTGGAGTAACAGTCAGACTGTAGGTGGGCGAAGTAAAACAAGAGAACATGGGACAGATAAATTGTCCTCTCTCATTGTGTAATGAAAGTCAATGTTTGGTTATACTCAGATAACCAGGAAAATCATGCTTGTTGTTTTAAAGCACTGGTGTTTGTGTTTATACTGTGTGTTTACATTTTTTGTACTTGCCTCGGCTAATCTTTGCAAGGGACTGAAAAGAGTTTTGGCTCAGAGGAGGAATGTAACCTTAGTCCCAAAGTCCATCTGTATGTGACTCTACAAACTGGTAGAGATGAATGCCCTGCCCTGCATGAGGGGCAGATCAGACTTGGTGAGAGTAGAAGAGAGGAGAGCTCTTCAGGTCTCTTCAGGCTTCAAGTCACTTCAGGTCCTGCAATCTCTTTGGCTGCTTCTGGCTTTCAGCTTAAAGAGGAATAATGTATGAAGTCAATCCCTTTTCAGGTGGCTGAAGGAAAAGACTAGGAAGACATGAGAGGAGCTGGAAGTCCCCATGATGTCCCTATCCACAGCTTATTATACTAGAGACTCCAGGGAACTTCCCCTTAGATGAGAGCTAGGATATTTCTCTGGTTTGAACTGAGTCGCCTTTCTCTCCAGATGGGAAAACTCCATTATTCTGTATCTACTATGTATGCCTTCTCTGATTTTTGTTTTGCTACCAATTTGGATAAATGGGTTTTCTCTGATAATTGCTATGTGTGGTCATTGTGGAACTGATATTTGAAGAGAAAAGGGTCAAGCCTTGTATATAAAGCTTGGGGTCATCCTCTCCCCATAATAAAAAAGTGATTAGAAGTTAGATTGAAACTAAAAACCTCACTTCCTAAACTAACAATATTTAAGGGAACAGATAGATTAAATTTTCTCTGAAGAGAGCAGAATGGCCTCTGGCCCCAAATGCCTTCTTCCTGTCCTGGCAAGAATTAAATCTCCCTTGGAGAAGTGGGGGGAAAGAAAAGGCTGGATGTGTCTATTCTGCCTCCTTTACGGTCACATAATGGCACTCCCATCCTACAAGTTGGGAGGGGGATGCTTTCCCTACACCTTTTAAAAGAATTTCAAGCATCACTGGACGATGTAAAGAAAATAATCTGGGGAACAGAGAGACCTTCTCATACCAAAGGAGTGGCTACTTGCTCTGCCTAAGACCAACCCAATTGGGAATCCTTAGCTGTTTTCACTCCAGATAACTCATCCTTCAATGTCTACCATTTTGTAATAGCTGTCACTTCTAAAAATCTACCTTGGAAGAGACTTGCCCTAAAGATAAGGGATCTAGTCGCTTGTGAGCCCTGGGGTTATAAATTGTCTCTCTGCTGATATAAGTCTATATGTCTACTTGGTGAAGCCTAAAGTCCAGGAGGCATAATTCAATGTGACAGATGTTGGCAGTGGGAGAATGGATTATGCATCTCTAATGGAGCCTGAACTGAAAAAAGTAGAATGTCTTAGAGTTCTTGACTACTGGGCACCAGAATTTGCTAAGAACCCCATTGCAACAGGTGGAAAACCACATGTTGTCTCTCCATGTGTTTAGCATTCAATATGATAATGGAAGCATTAGATCAGAAGATCTCAGAGGTCACCTCTAACTCTAGGATTCTGTGATCCAATGAAATCATTCCTTCTGAATGCAATTAATTGCTATTAGCAGAATTGGTCAAGAACAAAATGGCCATAAGTAAAATGTGCCTTCCTACCTCCCCCATCTCCTTTAGCTAGTTTTCTTTTTCTGCCCTGTATATACACATTGCCTTCATGCTACTGAAGCCCCTTAGAAAATTCATCCTATAAACGCACATTCAACAAATGCTGACTATGTGACCCTGAGGCAGTCCTGGGCCTCTCCAAACTCCAAGGCTATTGCCCCAAAGACAATAAGTTGCAGAATTGTTGTTGAACAGCATTGGAACAGCGACTTTCCTGGAGTAAAATCTCAGATGCCCAGGCCCCAAAACAGAAGAAAATCATTCACAGCAAGTTATTATTATTAGCTTTCTCTATGACTCTTGTTTTCTATCCCAGAGACATACAGGTTTTAGAAAAAGATACCCAGAGAGAGCAAAGTTTACCCAGAAGGAATGCATCATCAGACATAGAATACCAAATCACAGAATCAACAGAGCAGCAGAGATATTTGGGAACAAAGGGATTCCTTCTCAATTGCCCTGAAATTGCATCACATCATTAACCCTGTACTCTGATTGGTCAGTAGTCAACAATGATTTATTATGTGCCTACTAGGTTCCAGGTATTGTACTAAACCCTAGGGATACAAAAAACTTATATCTATAGATAGATAGATAGATAGATAGATAGATAGATAGATAGATAGATACACATATATGTGTGTATGTGTGTGATATATATATATATATACATATACATATCAGCCAGACAAATAAAGGAGTGTCTTAACCCAAACAACACTTTTGTTCCTGAAAGGTATCTATAAATCTTGCTCCTGCAAATCAAATCCTGTTTCATATTGATTTATCTCATCATTTCAAGGATTTAGTCTCTTTATTTCTGAAAACTCTTCAATAGACCATATGCCCTAACAAGGGTGGGGAACCTGCAGCCTTGAGGCCACATGTGTCCCTCTAGGTCTTCAAATGAAGTTTGTATTCAGTCAAAGGGGCACACTTAAGGACCTAGAGGGCCACATGTGGCCTCGAGGCCACAGGTTTCCCATCGCTGCAGGCCTAGCACTTCAGTGTTGAGTTCTACAGTCGTCAGACAACTAACATGGAAAAAGAAAGTTAAAGAGTGAAGAAAGAACTTTAACAGCCATTTAGTCTGACTCTCTTCATTTAACATTTTAGTAAACTAAGGCCCAGATCAATGACATGAATTGTCCAAGGTTACACAGTCAGCAAGTGACAAAGCCAGAACTCAAACCTTATTTATTTAAAAGCTCCCTAGCTAATTAAAAAAAAGTTTCAGCAAATCCTGTAATAAGGTAAAAACTCCTTAGCAGTAGCAGTAATTATAATTTTATTATTCTACCCTCTGATTTATCTTTATGGTTAGTTTGCAAGTCCATTGAATTCTGAGGTTTATATTGTGAGCTATAATAAGAACCGTAATTGCTATATTCATATATCTAGTTTCCTTAGAGCAGTGCCTATCTGCAACTGCAGAAATTCCAGCAGGTGTCTAATAAGGAATAATAATAATACCTTACATTTACATAGAGCTTTACAGTATGAACATCATCATCTCACTTTATTCTCACAACAACCCTATAAAGTAGGCAGTGATTTATTATCCCTCCACCCCTTTACAGGTGAGAAAACAGAGGGTCAAAGGGTCTAAGTGACTTGTCCAAAGTCACAAAACTAAGTAGAAGGCAGATCTGGATCTACACCAAAGGTCTTTTATGTGAGACCACAGGATTTAGAGCTAGAAGGAATCTTAGAGATCCTCTAGTCCAATCCTCTCATTTTATAGCTAAGGAAACTGAGGTTTTCTGACTCTAGTTCCAGAGTCCTTCCCATAACACCATGCTACATCTCAAAGAGAGTGAGGGGTATTGAGAAATCCTCAATTCTCTGACTGCCTATTGGATATATCGAACTGGATACTCTGTAGATATCTTAAACTCAACATGTCCAAAACTGAATTCATTATCTTCCCCCTAAAAATAATTCTCCTCTCTTCCTAACTTCTGCATTATTATTAAGCCATCCTCCCAGTCACCCAAAATTGCAACCTACGTGCCATCCTTGACTCCTCATTCTCAACAAACTGTCAAGTTTTATCTCTTCTACCTTTACAATATTTATTGTATACACCTTCTTCTCTCCACTGACACTGCCACCATCCTGGTGGAGGTCCTCACCACCTTATACGTAGACTATTGCAATGGCCCACTTATTAGTGTCCCTGCCTTAAATCTTTCCTCACTCTAGTTCATCCTCGGCTCAGTGGTCAAAGCCATCAGGTTTTTTTTTCCAAAGTGATCTTAAAGTGCAGGTGTGATCATTTTGCACAAGCACCTCTCCATTCCACAAACTCCTGGGGCTCCCTCTTAACTCCAGAACCTAATATAATATCCTCTGTTTGGCTTTAAAGCCCTTTGTAAGCTGGCTCTTCCTATTTTTCCAGTCTTTTCACTCTGCAATCAAGTGACAATGGGCTTCTTGCTGTTATTCCCACAAGACAGTCTATCTCCAAACTCTGGCTGTTTTCACTAGTTGTCCCTCATGTCTGGAACCCTGTCCCCCTCATCTCTTCCTCCTGGCTTTCTTCAAATATCAACTAAAATCCCATCTTCTGTAAGAAGCCTTCTTCAGTATTCCTTAATCTTATTGCCTTCCCTCTGAGATATATGTGTATATATATATATATATATATACATATATATGTATGTATATGTATATATATGTACATATATGTATATATACATACATACATACATATACACACACATATATCTTGTTTATATATTTTTGTTTGCATTTTGTCTCCTCTGTTAGATTGTAAGATCTTAAAAGCCAGGATTGATTTTTTTGCATTTCTTTGTATCCTCATCAGTTAGGGTCTGACACGTCATAGTGGCCTAATAAAGGCTTCCTGACTGACTGGTCAGTCAGTGAGGAAAGTATCAGTCACTTAATCAGAAGGAACACAATAATCCACTTATGCACTTATCAAACAACAATCAAGAATCGTTTATTAAGTACCCACTACATATCAGGCAGTGTTCCAGATACTCAGGAGATAAAACTAGTCATGGGAATAATCCTCACTTGCAAGGAGTTGTGGAGGAGACATGAGACATATATATGTGTATATACATATATATGTACATATATATACACTCATCTGCATACACACACGTATACATATGTGTGTGTATATACAGAAGAAATATAAATAATAAATACAAATAAATAAAATATTAGCTAACTGTAAGGTAGTTTGGGAAGAAGAACACCAGAAAAGGATTCAGTTAGGGCAGAGGCACAGAGGTGGAGGTGGGAGATGGAGTCTCAAGTGTGAGGAACAGAGAGAAGGCCAGTTTTGACTAGATTTCACTGTAAGCAGGGTAGAAGGGGGGAGAAAAGGAGAAGGAAAAAGAGAACTAAAATTCAATGAGGTTGGAAAGATAGGTTTGGGCTGGATTGTGAAGGGATTTAAAGGCTAAATAGAGGATATTTTATCTCACAGGCAACATGGAGCCGCTGACATAGGTATCATTTACAAAGCTATGGCTTCCCAGTTTTTCCTGGGGCCTAAACTGGCCCCAGATACAAAGTTTGAGTGGTAGCAAAACTGTAGGTACCTGCAGGTTTCACAGATGTGGGTAGCTGGGTTTTAGTATGAAATTCCTAACAAAAACTAAAAAGGCTTTATGAAATTTTACAGAGCCTAACTTTGAAAGAGACTTTTTTTTCCCATCCTTCCTTTTGGTTCTAGGAGACAAGCTGGGTAGGTGTGATTAAGTGAGAGCAGAGAGGTGTTTTTCATCCCCTCCCATTTCTATATTCCCACCTTCTCTTCCATTGAAAATGCAAAAATATGTGCTGGGAAAGGTAGAGTGATCTCAGTGCCAAGGCTACCAGGGCACTTCCTGCAAGGACCAAAAATCTCTTTGCCTATTTCCTCTGAGTTTGCTTGGTGTTTTTTTTTCATTTCAGCTCTTCCCTCCTCTGTATTCAAGGTCTTAGTGTGACACCAAACATTCTTGAAATTGATTTGGGCCTTATGGAGCATAATGATTAAAAGATCCCTGATCTTCTGAAATTGTTCTTAGAACAATGATTTTCTACTTTGCAAAAGCTAATAACTAAGACTCTCAATTAATTTTGCCAACTTGAAGATGAACCCACAAGCTCATTAGATTTTAACCAGGGTCCTAACAAGTCTTCCTCTGGTATTCTCTCCCCATGAGACTGACTTCATTCAGGAGTCTAAATTAAAGAACATTCTAAAACACCCAAAGAGAGGTGTTACTGTAGTATCTTTATTCTGTCCTAAGTTTTGGTGTCGTCTGGAAATGAACTTGAATCTAAAGCAGCCTCCCTGCATCTCGCTGTCAGGAAAATTGAAACTACTTATGTGGTCATGATCCTCTGAAAGGCCTGCCAGTTTATGGTCATGTTAAATACAATCAGCAGGCTGGGAGAATTTAAAATATGTACCATTGCTACTGCTCCCGTAGTGGGGACCAGTGAGGATGGGAAGAGTGGTAGGAGAGGATGAAAAAAGAAAGAAGGCAAGAAAGTGAGCTAAGATGATATAACAGGTCCATTTTGAATAGATTGATTCATCTAAACCAGTCAGACTTTAACAAGTAGGACAGGTTGCAAACAGGTAAGACTTGATCCTGCTATAACTTTTCATGTAGGGTATATTTGATGTCGGGTGATTTTGTTATAATAAGCAGTCTACTCATTATAACAATGATGTTATAACAATATATAACAATGTTATAACAATGATCATAACAATGGTAGCAATTAGGATCCTGGGTATAATTAGTAATGCTGGAAAGAAAAGCATTATGAAAATCTTACCCAATTGTAATCTTTTTCTTAAGACAACAAGAAACTCCTTTGAAAAAAGGATTTTTAGTTTGATAGGGGCTATACATAAAGAATGAGTAAACAGAATTCTAACTCCTGGGGCCAGCAATATGACATTAAAGAACCTAACAGATGATCTATTCCCATCCCTTCATTTGACAGAGGAAAAAATGATGCACAAAGAAATGTGAGTGCAGAGTAGGGTGTCCTTAAATTTTGTCCAGTGCATACTGCTTAAAGTTGAGCAATGGAAAAAAGGGAACTTGATTCCAAGGAGAATCACTTGTTCCCATCTAGAAACATCATGGGGACCTGAAAGGGGTGCTATATCTAGACCTGGATTTGAATGTGGGTTGTTATATACGATCTCTATGACCTTGAAAAAGTCTCTTAAACTTCTCAGGAGAAGCTACTAGCAAGAATGACCAAGGATTGACGATGGTGATTCCAATACCTTGAGCAAGAAGTGGAAGGCAAAATTTTGCAGTGTTCTATATACATTATGTGATGTATGTGTTTCTGTCGTGCCCAAATGACAGATTGCTATCCACACTCAAAGCACAGACTGGTCTCCCTCCTAGACAGAAGGCAAAGGGACTCTAGAAATATGCCACTCCACTCTCCAGGTTATCAGTAGAACAAAGTGTTCCTTTTAAAAATTATAAAATAAGAAGGACTTTGATGTGAAAACAGAGAAGAAAAAGGATCTGGAAATACAGAGGAAATATTGACCTGTGTCAGGAAGCTTGGGTGTAGAAGAAGGCCACACAAAGGATAAAGGGGAAAAGAAGAACCACTGAGTATTGGGAATTAAGCAACAGAAATGAGACTCTTCCTGAAGAGGAGGGAGCTGCTTTGTCCTCCAAGGAATAATGATGTATATTCATAAGTTCTGTGAGGGGGTGGATACCATACAGTAAGGATCAGAGGAATGAAGAGATCGATAATGTGGTTTGATTACTCCTTGCTGAGAAGTTTTGAGGCAGTTATTTGCTGACTTGAGTAATTGCAATGAAGGGGTCTGTTATATTCCTGAGATATATATATAGTTTATAACAGAGAACCTCCAAAAACTTGTCAAGTGAAATGACTCCTAACTACTTCTGGTGATTTTCTATGGGCATAAATGAACCTTGTCCAAAATATCTAGGAAACATTACTCAACACCACAGCATCTTGGTCAAGAATTCAAAGACCTTAAGGGCACAAGTGTTTCATTTTTTCTGTCCTGCTTTCAGTCAAAGGGAAGGATTTCAAAAGATAAAGCCACATTTGGGAAATTGAGAGGAAGATTTGGATTTCTGAACCAGGGCTGAAAACAGTAAGCTCCTAGCCAGGAATGGAGCATACCGAACAAGTGCTAGTAGGAAAATGTTTGCATTCAGGCTCACAAATCTAGCTGTAGTTTGGGCATGGCACATGCACCACTCCCCTTCCTCCTCTCTGAGTTGACTCAGTCACTCCCAATCTACACTCACATTGGCAGATCTGGGGGCTTTCCCCAGAGTGAGAGGGGATGGGCAATCACTAAACATGAAACTTTTACTAACCCACAAAGCAAATGCAAGAAAAGTCGTAACATTTATATAAAAGCAGGCAAAAATAGTAAGAGTTAAAACATCACAGTCTACCTATAAATCTGCATAGATTCTCCCACTGAAAGAGCTTCCTTGGTGGCCAGGTTGGGGGCAATTATCATACATTTACATAGAACTAGGAGTGAGGCAGTGAGTAAAGAAATCCATGTGCCAAGGGCACCTCACAACCCTACACTGCAGATATCTATATCCTTGATCTCTTTAAGGAACAGTCTCTAACACATATTACCTGCTGGGAAACCCAGTTCTCTGTTAGCTGTACCCCTTCCAGTCCTCTCATCTCTCCTGCTGGTACTTTGGGAGAGATCAGGAAAGACTTCATGTAGAATGTGGTGCTTGAATTGTCTCTTGAAGAAAGAGACAGATTCTGTAAGATGGAGGAATGGGATGGCCTGCTGGGCAAGGCTGTTTCCCAGATACCCTTATGCTGCTGAAGCAATATCAAACTTTTTATTACAGTCACCTTTGGCAGGTCCTGAGAAAATATTAGGTTCTTTTAGTAAAAATCAACTGGTAGAGACAGCAAAGCCTGTCTCTCCCCTCTACTTCTTCCTCTCAAGCCATAGAAAGCAGTAAAGGACAAAATAGGCAAACAACTGAGGGGTTTCCCCTCTCAAGTGTAGATAGTACTAAAGGGCAACAAGCCTAATCTGCTCTTCACACTGAGGACTAATCTTTCCTCCCAATAGCTTCCAGAAACAATAGCCCTCTCTTTCAACCAAATAATCCCTCACATCATCTGCAAAGCCAGCCTGTCAACTGGATAGAATTCCTGGCAGCTCCTGAATTCTGTCTTCTGTAAGCAGCCTTCTGTGTCTGCTGTCCTCATCTTCTGACACCTTCTGCACTCAGATTCTTATCTTCATCTACTTTCTATCTCTATCTGCTCTTAATTGTGGGCATTCCTCAGGGTCTGTCTCAGGCCCTCTACTCTCTCTACATTTTCTCACTTGGTGATATCAGCAGCTCCTATGGGTTCAATTTGACCCATATGTAGATGATTCTCAAATCCCTTATTTAGTCCTACTTTCTAAGTAGATGTCATGTAGACATCTCAAACTCGATATGTCAAAAACAGAGCTCATCTTCCCCCCCCAAAATCCTCCCCTCTTCTGTACCTCTCTATTAATGTCCAAGGTGCCCCCATCCTTTTAGCCAACCAGGTTCAAAGCCTCAGGGTCATCCTAGACTCTTCACTTACCACCCACATATAATTAGTTACCAAGTCTTGTAAATTCTTTCTCCACATCTCTCCCAAGCTGATCCCTTCTCTCCACTGATATAGCTACCACAATACTTCAACTCCTCATTACCTCTCAGCCTGATTATTGCTTCCTAATTGATCTCCCTCCACAAGTCTCTCCCTACTCCAGTCTATCCTCCACACTGCTGACATAGTGATTTTCCTTCATTGTAGATCTGACTACGTCACTCAATTACCCACCGTCTCCCTATTGCTTCTAGGATAAAATATGAAGTCTTCTGTTTAGCCTTCAAAGTCTCCTACAATCAGGATCCAACTCTTTCCAGCCTCATAGTAATCTATTTATATGTATCATGTGTATGTATATACTATGTCTGTATATACGTATATACTATGTACAATCATAGTAAACTAATTCCCCCTCCATACATTCCTCAATCCAGCCAAACTGGCTTTCTCTCGGTGCCCCTGCACTAGCCATCCCCCATGCCTGGCATGCACTTACTGCTCAGCTCCACTCCCTCTCTTCCTTCATGATGAAGTCCAAGCCCTAGTGACCTTCGACATGAAGCCTTTCCTGATCTCTTCCAAAATACTGTCCTCACTCTCAGAACACCTAGTAGTTACCTAGTTTGTGTTTATTTGGATTTGTTCTGCATATACTTGCATTTGTTGTCTCCCCCAC
>JAQQSZ010016652.1:0-10975 GCA_028646595.1 Phalanger gymnotis
ACACACACAAGACATCACAAGAGATTAGATTTGGATATGCAAGACTCTCAAGCACATAGTATTGCGAATAAAACAAGAGAAGATTCTTTCTGAGCAAATATGGGGGCTACTCTTAAAAAGGTTATGCCACCACTAGTGAGGAGGTAGAGAATTGTATAGGACATGGGCATCAGGAAATATGCACGGAGGACACATATGGGGAACATATGTGATAAGAAATGTGTTACTCGGGCAATTCACAACTATGATGCTGAAGATCTGATATTTCTTTCTGTTGAGAGGGTCACACCTTTTCTACTAGTGGCCATTAAGCATTATGTCTCTGTTGTTCTCTGCTGGGAGTTATGTCTCTGATTATTAATTTGTTTTCTCTGCTGAACATATCTGGACCATGAGCCACTTCCTATCTGCTGTACTCTGTTAGGTTTCAGATCTTAATGCATGTCTGCTGGCACTCAAATCTCATTTTCTATGGCATATTGAGTTGAATGTCACTCTCTAGCCTGAATGATAACTTCAAGAGTTATAAGCCATTATACCCAACCAAAGAGGCAACAATAGCAAGTCAGTATTCCAGTCTCACAAGTACCTGCTTAATGTATGACACTTCTGACACAAATGTACTGTATGGTCACAGGTAGATCACTTAACCTCTGTATTCTAGGAAGTCTTTAAGACCAGAATTAACAGAGAAGGGGATAACCTGTATGGGCAGAAGTTCCTTACCTGAGCCTCATATGTCAACTAAATCACAGCTCTATTGTTTATCCCTATTCCCAGAAACTTCGTGAAAGTAACATAATATATTAGTCAGATAATCAGAAATTATAAATTGTAAGTTTACAACTTACTGAAAATTATGGCAAGCCAACATGCTATCTTCAGCAAAAATGAGATGCTAAGTATATAGAAATCACATTTGAGTTTTTATTGATATATATCTTTTTCAGAACATGTACTCTTTTTTAAAATTTTTACTATAGAACCTGAGTAACCTCCACAAATGTGCACATCCAAATGAGTTACACCAGGGTCAAGACTCTTTGTGTGTCAGGATTTAAAACCACAGCTCACAAGCTAAAGGTTTGGCAACTGATTCAATATGGAGGGGGTGAGCTAAAGTGAAGATTTGAGAGAATCTTTAAATTGTGAACTTTGGTAACTAGAAGAATGGTGAGATCCTTAGCAGAAGTCTCATGAAAACCCTGGAGAGGAGAGAGCATCAAAGAGGAGAAGATGGTTAACAATGTCAAGAAGAGTAAGACTGAGAAAAAGTTCTTTGGGTCTAGGAATCAAAAGATCATTGGAGTCTTTGGAGAGAGCAATTTCAGGCAAGTGATGGGGACAGAAAACATTACAAGAAATTGAGAAGTGAATGAGAGGTGAGAAAAGGAAAGAAACAGGTATGCACTTTTTTCTTCTTTGTTAGAAGGTTGCCTGTTAAAGGCATGAGATATGATGACTTGAGAGAATGGTAGGGTTAATGAAGTGTTTTGTTTGTTTGCTTGTTTGCCTTGGTTTGTTTTAGACTATAGTGGATCTGGGGAGGTTTGTAGGTAGCAGGGAAGGAATAAGCAGATAAGAGGAGCCTAAAAATTAGAGAGGCAGGAGATTGGAGGAAAAAGTTCCCACATGAGATGAAAGAGGATGAGATCCAGGGTATAAGTAAAGGATTTGGATTTGATAAGGAGAATGGCCATACTATCCTCTGATACTCATAGTGAGAGAAAGAGAGAGAGGATTTGTTGAACTCAGCTGTAGACATGGAGAAGAGAGAAAGGACTCTAAAGATAGTCTTACTATTTTCACTGAAGTTTAGATTAGGTCTGCTGGAAAGGAAAGGGGAAAGGCATTAGAAGTTGCTTGAGAAGATGGAAAAAAAGCCTTGGATCAGACTCTCTGGGAAATGTGATGGGTTAGGTTGAAATGGATGTAATTAACTGAAGTATCTTCTCATCACTGTCCTTTTTGTTAATTCGGTGTTGATTTTGGACTTTGCTCAAATGAGTTGATTCTCTAACTGCCCAGAGACAATTGAAAAGACTCATTTTCTGTCTGTTAAAGTACAGTCAGTTTCATTTTTTGAGAGGCTGTTTGGCGTTTAGAATGTCTTTTGCTTCTGATTCTCTCCTTTAAGAAAGTATGCATCACTCAGAATCACCAAAAATAAGAAAAATGCACATTAAAACAACTATGATGTTTCATTTTACACTAGTGAGACTGGCAAAGATGACAGAAATGGTCATGAAATGAAAATGGTAAAAGTTTCAGAGCATCTTCAAAAGGTGCATTGTCTTAGTGCATTAAATTGGCACAGTGAATTGGTCCACTCATTCCGGGAAACAATTTGGAAAATATGAAAAAAGGCGCTAGACTATATGTCCATAACTTTTGATCTAACAATGCCACTATCATGCATGAACCCCCAAAGAGGTTAAAGGCAAACACAAATGTCATATATATATATATGTATATGTATATATATATGTATATATGTAATATATATCCTGTGTGTGACACATACATGATGTTTATATGTATACATACACATATGTGTGTTTATTATATGTGTGTATTTAAATGTATTTATACACACACGTACATACACAAAATTAGCAAACATTTATAGCCATTCATTTTGTAGTGGCAAAAAGTGGCAGTAAAGTGGATACTCATTGATTGGGAAATAGCTGAGAACAATTTGTGTCATATGGATATAATAGAATATTATCATGCCATAAGAAATGAAAGACAGGATGAATTCAGAGAAACTTGGAAAGAATCATGTGCACTGATTAAAAGTGAAGCAAACAGAACAAGGAGAGAAATTTACATGATGGCTAAACTAATGTAAAGTAAAACCATACTGAAAGACTTCACAGATTGGATCAAAGCAGTGACTAGATGTGACTTCAGAGGACTAACAGTGGAGATTCAGAATAAAACATGTTTTTTAGAGATGGTTAAAATATTGATTTTAACTTTTTTTAACCGATTTTAACCGATTTTAAATCTGTCTGTACTTAGTTGTAAGTAGAAAAGGTGCTGTGGAGTGTGAGGATGTCATTGAGAAAGGTCAACGACTTAAAAACAGCAACCCAGGATTAAAAAAGGAAATATTCATAAAGTATTGGTTTGCTGCTTATAGTAGTATAGTAGTAGAAAACAGCCCTTTTTCCCATTTCACCATTCCCAATTCTTAAATTTCATTGCTATCAGATATTTACATAACTTAGTTTTAGTGAATTCCGTAAGCATTTCTATCTTTATTATAAATGTAATCCAATTGACTATACCATAGCACACTTTTTCTTTGTAACAGCGCCAAGAGGAAAGAGAGAAAATATTCTCCCTCTCATTGGCTTGTCCTGTGACCAAATTCAGACCAACACACAGTTTGGTTCACAATTTACTTTCTTGATAAAATGCAACATTTATGGAGAAAAGACTTTTTTTTGCAGATAATCTATAACATCATGAGCATTTCAGTTCAATCACAGAAATTTCAGACTAAGATGTACTTACCAGTTTTGACCTAGCTCCTCTTATTCACTGCCCCACATTTCAAACAAGATCTCTGTTTTTTTCATGTGAGGCAAATGCAATACGAAGATCCCTAGGGCCTCTCAAACTTAGATATTTTGGTCCTTCATCTTGGATTTTCCATCCTGTCTTTTTCCGCCTTCTCTTCAAATTTTCATTCATTCGGTTACACAGATTATTCTGATTTCCATCTGAATTCCTTTCCCCAGGGTCCTAAGGACCATAATATGGGAAGAAAATAAAACCCCTTAAAAGGTTGACTTTTCAGTTCTCCATAGCTTCTCCTTCTCCAACACCCCAAATAGAACTGGTTTTACTTAACTCAGTTACTTTAACCACTTTTTATAATTTTCCTTTTCTATGTACTCTTGTCAAAGATAAAGTTGTTGTCTCTTCCAAGATCATTTACTACATGGGTTTCTCATACTAGTAACAGAAGATGTAATATTTTATGATTTCATATCTAATAATAATCGTTAACATTCATATGACACTTACTATGTGCCAGGCACTGTGCTAAGCATTTTATAGTTATTTTCTTCTATGATCCTCACCACAACCTTGGGAGGTAGGTGTTATTATTATATTTATTTACAGATAAGGAAACTGAGGGAAACAAAGATTAGGTGAATTGCCCAGGGTCACAGAATGTCTGAGGGAGGATTTGAACTCCTGACTCTAGGCTCAGCACTCTATCCACTATGCCACTTAGCTGCTATATGTACAGTTTCCATATTTCCAGTACTATATAAGTGAAGTTAATTTTGGGAAGACAATGTTTTGTAACCATCTTATAAATATATAGCATCCAAATGAAATTGTTTCTGTGGATCCTAACTAATGGAAGGATAGGTTCTATCTTGAAGATGAAATGCACATTTTTCACTTAACGGACAAATCTTTCATTTCAAAATGTTCAGTGAGATGATATTTAAAGATAATTCTCACTTGCTAAATTTAGAGAATTGGAAAGTCAAACTCAAGAGTATTCCTTGGGCCTTTATCATTTTTATTTGATTATGAACAGGATCTTTTTAAAATTTACTTTCAGCTCTATCACTGTCAGGATTTTATTTTGTGAAGATTATATGAACAATGGTAGGAACATTAGGCTTAGTAATATTTATTGTGGTCTGCTTTAGTTGAGTTATTTGAATCATAGAACAGTACAGTCAGGAGGAAACTTAGAGGTCACTTGATCTATGTCATACAGGGCTGCCTTTTATAGCATTCATCTTTTCCTTTATGTAGAAAGCCCAATGAATTCCTCCCAGCCCTTTCTGTTGTTGGGGAGGTCTAGGTGGTAAAGATTCCCATGTGGATAGAATTTCAGAGAGACCATCTCTGAGGTTTCTTCAGAGTCAGAGAATGAGTGATTCTGTGAAGGGAGTCAATGCCTCAGGATGCCCAAAGCTCAGCTCATGTGGCATGGTGTTCAAAGCTGACATAAACTTAGTTCTTTACCTCTGCAGTGTAGCTCACTGGAGTCCTTCCTAAATGGTGCAGCTATAATTGAGTCAGTATTTAAAATGTGGTCTGACTGGAAGTGTGTATTTTTCCTGTGATCAAGACATTATGTTTCCATTAATGAAGCTGACATTGATACTAGGTTTCTTGGCAGCCATATAACATTTCTAGTTTTAATTGAATTTCTTGTTAAAAAACCATTCCCATAACCCCGTTTTTTAAGGAAATGCTGCCAAGTCAGAGCTTCCTTATCCCAATCTTTGTGTAATTAATTTTTTTTGCTCTAAAATCAGTACTTTACATTCAGTCCTGTTAAATTTCTCCACAGTTTTAACATAATGTTCTAGCCTGGAAAGACAATTTTTAATCTTGACTTTGTCGTCTATCTATAACCTGTCAAATTAACTATCCTGCCCACCTTTGTCACTTGCACAGTTGATAAAGTGTGCCTTCTGTCTTCATCCAAGTAACTGATGAAAATATTAACAGAATAAAATCAAGCATGGAGCCCTGGGGCACTGCAGAAGAAAACATTCCTCCAGGTTGGCACCTTTACATTAAGTAATAATTGGGTATGGTTATTTAACCAGCTTTAAATCCACTGAAGTATATCACCCTCCATCTCACATTTCATGAACTTATCTACCAGGATTAGATGAAATCTCCAGTAAAGGTGGAGGGCTCAAGTCATACCATACTGTAATGTGTCATTTGGAAATGCAGTTATTCTAGTTTCTCAAAAGCTATGCCAAGGAGTACAAACTCTGACAACTCCAACCAAGTGGGAAAAATAAAGAAACCTAGTGGCCATTGCCTGAGAATCAGCCTATCTGTGTTGGAGAGATTCATAGGGATTTGGCTACAAATCAATGCATATTTTATCTACAGCAACTTGTAAGGCCTCTATGCTAACTTATACAGTGCCTTTGTGCATTGGTAGAGGTAATGCTCACACTGATAGAACCACAGATGTTCGATGCATAGAACTTTATATAAGAATACCATGTAGGACTTTATCGCACGCTGAACTGAAGATATACTGGTCTATGATGTTTACCTGATCTACTAACTTGATAAATCTATCAGGAAAGGGATCTAGGCTAATTTGACCCAGCTTGTTCTTAGCAAGTACTTTCACTCTTAAGAACCAATAGACTTTTCCTTAGGCAAAATAATTCAATAAAAAAGCACTGATTTTAAAGTTAGAGCATCTAGGTTTGAGATCCAATTCTGACAGAAAATGGCTGTATGACCTTGGACAAGTCATCGAAATTCCCTGAGCCTCAATTTCTTCAACTGTGAAATGGTGATGATCATAATATTTATACTAATAAAATCCCTGGGTCATTCTGTGGGACATGCCTTGTAAACCTCAAATTGTCAAAACAAAATGACTGATTTTTCTTAAATACTCACAAGCCATACTTGTGAAAAGTATGGGGCTTGGAAAGTCATATTGTTGATTCCTGACAAATCAGTTTTTGATGAAGATTTAACTTTTTTTTAAACTAATTGTCCATTCTCATAAGTCATTGGCCTAGGAATTGGCTCAAACCCTTGCAGCTGGGCATTGAAGGCTTTTTTTCTGAATTTTCTTGTGCCATCTTCAATTTTCAAACAAGCCTTATGCTTAGCTGTTCTTTGCCTGTCTAATCACCTTGGCCTGCCATTAGGAGCCTTGCTGCTCTCTTTCTCTAGGGTTCATGGTACTCAATGATCTTTTACACCCACCATACTTTCTTAAGCACTCACTCCACTGGCCTCGACTTTATATAGACACAGGCTCAATCTATTTCAGAGATCTAAAGCCCAAAAGAAGAGATGACTTAGTGGAGCTGGAGGTATTTCTGAGTCCTTATGATACCTATCCAGTATCTCACAGGGCTGCCCAGTCTTTCAAATATGTTTAAATTCTATCCTTAAAATTTAATTTATCTGAATCTAAACCATATGCAGATGTGCAACCTTCTATTACACATGTAGCAGTCTGAATTTGCACTGTGGTCTTTGAATGGCTAGCATAGAAATTCATTTAGGGGCATTCAAAACAATGACAGAGTCAACACATTTAGAGCAGGGACACATCAGCAGTGTGCTTGTCAGGTTCCCTCTGATTTGAAGTAAGCAGAATAAACAACTCAATGGATCCATTTAGAAGGTATCTAGAAGTCACGAGGGCCAGCTAGGTGGCACAAAGGGTAGAGTGCTGGGTTTGGAGTCAGTAGGAGCTGTGTGATTCTGGGTGAGTCAATTAGCCCTGTTTGCCTCAGTTTCCTCATCTGTATAATGATCTGGTGAAGGAAATGACAAACTATTCCAGTATCTCTGCCAAGAAAACCCCAGATGGCGTCAATGGGGTCATGAAGAGTTAGACGTGGTTGGAAAATGACTGAATAAGAAGTCACAAAACCTTTGAAAACTTTTGTAGAGGAGCTTGGTTCCTTCTCTGTCTTTCAAAGTCATCACAGTAATGTTCTCAAAGTCTGGGCATCCTTTGCCAGATAGGCCATCTGCAAAAAGACAGATTTCCACATGGGGGCTGTATCTTACATGTTGTTACTTGGCATTTTACTGAACTAAGTATGAATACATTTTCTGCACTGGAATAAGCCACTAGTTTCTCATTCATTTAAAAATTTCTCCTCTTTGAGACCAGAAACTTTTTTTTGTCTTTCTCTGTATTCTCGGTGCTTAGCACAATTGTTGGCATATAGTAGGCACTTAATAAATGCTGAGTGAATAAATTACTGCTTTGAAACTAAGATTATAGATTTGTAATGTGTCTTTGATTTGGAGCTCCTGGCTTTTTCTGCGTCAATGTGTGTTTATGCAAAAGTTCCAGTCATGACTTTTCACAGTATTTTTTGTCTTTCGCATTCACTGACCATGTATTTTCAAAATCTAGCTTGAAAGCCCATTAACACTGTAACTAGATTTGGAACCTGGGAAGTAACAGATGTAACAAATTACCAAAAAAAAAAAGAACAAAGACGTGTATATATTAATGAAGCCCTTCAAAAAAGGAAATTATAGTCAATTTATAGACATATTACTATTATTCTCATGGAACTAGACACTTAAAATGCAGATCTGGGAATCAAAATAAATCACTCCAAGATAAAAGAAGAATTATTTTTAAGGACCCTGATACTATGATCCAAACATATCCATGCTAACAGCTTGAAGTTATTCCTGAATATGTTGTTTTCTGTATTTAAATACTAATGATAGTAATACTCTGTATTAATGATATTCAGATATGAAAATAAAAATACTGACACTATAAATTTAAGGTTTTTTTAAGTCAGGAATTAGCTTGTGCTGAATCATATGGATTCTCCAATCCAATTTGACATATAGTTGTTAAGTACCTACCATACTAATAGTATGGTCTGGTTTTTACATAGCTTATTCCAGAGTAAGGAAGCCATGGATTCAAGTCCCTAGTCTGAAATATGTTGGCATGTTGAACATGAGAAAGTTCTCTGTGCCCCAAGGTAACTAAGACTATAAATTACAAAGCAGTTGCCTTCTAAATCGCCATCTAAACTTCCTCATGGGAAATCCCCCAAATGCATGACATCATAGGTTCAGTTTTTTAAAATGCATAAAACATTGAGTTAGGTGCAAGGGATTAAAAAATACAATGTAAAAAAAAAGTATCTGCTCTCCAATATTCAAATATACACACACATGCATGTGTATAGCATTAATATGTATGCACACATATATGCATGTGTATAGCATTAATATATATGCACACATATATACATGTACAAATACATATATGTATATACACATGTATACATATGTGCGTATTTGGGTTGATTCCAATCTTATCTCTAACTTTGACTTCATTAGCATTGTAACAATAGCTATGACATTCTAAAGAAAGATTTGAATTTCAATTCGATCTAATCTAGAAGCAAAATTTCTATTTTATTAGCCTTTTCATTTGAAATAGCCCAAAACCTGTGGACTGGAGCAAGAATGTGTTGCCTTCATAAATACTGAATCACTCCTTTCCAGATAATAGGACCAGTCTCTCCTTCTGCCTCTTTTACTGGGGGAGTGTTAAATAAGCCAATTGGATGAATGAGTCCTCTGAAGCTATGAAGTCCTCTGTGCTATCCTACTGTACAGCATGATAGGGCTCCCAATGAGGAAATTCAAAACTTGCTATAAGGAAAAAAAAAGTGTGGCGGGAGGTTGGGAGGAAGTTCTGGCATCCATTTTTTGATGTGCTTTCTGGGCAATAGGAATTGTTTCCCAGGGTGCTGGAGTGTTAAATCACAATCAGCCCTTGCACACAAGATTAAAAAAAGAGAGAGAAGACAGAGAGTAACAATTGGCAAATGTCTAGCACAGCTGCATTATTGCCTATAAAAAATGGCAATGTAACAAACTCATATCTGGGGTAAATGAGATAGATAAGCCCATATAGCACTGCCTCCAAAAATGATTTTAACTCATCATCAGTAATGAGAAAAATGTCTAAATGGCTTAAAGGGACATTTGAAATTTATGTGGTTTGACACTTAAAAAAATTTAGAAACATCCAAAATAGCATGAAAATAACCCAACTCTGGGGTTAAAATGTATTGCAGTCCAACCTATAAATCTCCGTCAGAAGAGATTTATTTTAAAGGAACATCTCAAATAAAGTGCCAGTTTAAACTCCTCAGTAGTTCATTTTAGAATAAAAACAATAAAAATGATTTTTTTTCCTAAAATGTAGGTTCAATAGTAGCCTACCCTGCTTGGAATGTATGTTCTTCTAGGGGACAATTCAGTTTCTAAACCAGCCTATTGGAGATCAGGTGCAGGAAGGTCCCAGGTAGGGATAAAAAACTGCTTTTGCTCAGAGCACTTGGATTTTAGTTAAGTGGTAATCTTGGTGATGATGCTGGTATTAATATTATTGGCAATAATATGCTTATAGTGATAATGTCACTAAATTTCATTTTTGTCTTGAAAATCTTGAATCACTTCTAAAAGAAGGGAAAATCTCAAATATATTGGCACTATCCTAAAGAGGAATAAAGTTCATAATAAAGACAATATTGCAACTAAAGAAGAGTCTGCATTTGTTTATGCCTTTCTATGAATTTCAAGTTCCCACTGGAACATTTTCAATTTTCCATTCGCATAAGCTGAATGAAAGGGAAACATTGATTTTGTTTCAGAAAGTTACACTTTCCAAAAATAAATTTAAAAAAAATGTTCTATTTCCTAGACAAAGAGTCTCCCAATGATGACATTTTAACTTTAATATTTCTTCTGACTTGTCTTTAGACTATTTAAGGCCAGGTTTTGTTTCCTCTTGTTCTGAGATGGAAGTTGGCCATTTTTAGCTTTAGGATTTCTCTCGCTGGCAACTATCATATTATGTTGCCTTTCCAGCTTGATGTAAAAGGTCACTATACTAAGGAATATCCTAACCAAACTCTATCCTCTCTGTTCATAGTATTATGGGGGAAATATGGCCAATATAAAGGGAGTGATAGCAACTGGCCTAAAACCTCAATAGACCTCTTCTCACATAAATAAAATGTTAGTTTCATTCATAGCACAGCTGATTTTTATCTTCCTTGAGTTAGGAAGAGTAGAAGCCTGTCTCAAGTATTCCTTGGTGTTGTTGTTGTTTAAGTTCATAGAAATTGATGGATGAATGAATGGAGTGAATGAATGAGTGAATGAAGAAATGCATTTCCCAAGACGTTAGTCCTTTATGGTTTCTTAGAGTGCAGAGTAATGTGGAGTCAACTTGGATTAATCTACACACTTACTGATCCTTGTTGCTCTGACTTGTGGTTATATGGAATAGTTTTTGCATGGGTAAATTCCTTCTGATATGACTTCATATTCACAGAGGCACATTTCTCTTCTCCCTCTTCCAATTCCCCTGATGCTTGAAAGCTTTGCTCTTCACTGTTCTTCAAAAACTACTCAGACATTTAAGATG
>JAQQSZ010016653.1:0-10975 GCA_028646595.1 Phalanger gymnotis
CGCGCCGTGCTTGCTGGGCTCAGCTCCGCTCCCCTCAGCTGGGGGCTGGGAGCTCCGTATGGGACAGACCTCACCCAGACACCATCCAGGCTGTCCTGGGCTGGGGCCCTGCTTCCCTCTGTCACTTTGTGGGTTCTGCAGCTCTAGAATTGGTTCAGAGTCATTGTTTTATAGGTTTTTGGAGGGACTTGGTGGGGAGCTCACGCCAGTCACTGCTTCCCAGCCGCCATCTTGGCTCCGCCCCCTGCAATCCCTTTTCTTAATGATGATATACTTATTCTGTCTACTGGTTTGTTTATATTGAATAAACATATCATTCATTTAATATAATTAATATCATAATAGTGGTTTTCTTAAGTAAAACCATTATTTTATAATCCTGTTTTTAGAGCTAGTTACCCAAATCTTGCAGCTGCTATGGCTTTAGTTCAAATACAAAACACATTGTTCAGCTAGTTAACTATGTTTTTATGGATGAGAAAACCAAGGTCCATAGAGATTAAGGACCAAAGTTACCCAAATAATCATCGAAATTTGTGTTTTACCTCCTTATATATACTTTAAATAATCTCATTCAATTTCACTATAAAATAAATAGATAGAGAGCACAGGATAGAATGTTAGAGCTGGGAGGGATGTTAATGATCATCTATGCAACCCCACATTTTACATATAGGGAGTGGATACCAAGAGAAGGGAAGAGAGTACCTTAAGGTCACACCATGGACAGATGGCAGAGCTTGAAGTAGAGCACAGGTCACTTGTCTCATGTCCAATTCTCTTTCCAATAAACCACATCTTGGGTTAAATAGCACAATGTGTTGGATTTTCTTGCTTTGTATAAACACAGCCTCTGACTTAAATATAATTTGATGATTATAATCAGTGCCAATGATTCTCTTATCTCTTGCCTTTGTGTGCTGCCAATTCTCTTTCTTATGTTTCAATCATATATCCATTTAGATAAAATGATCATTGGTCAGGAGCTTTTAATATAATTTAAAAAATGAAGTTTAATAGTAAAAAGCAGAAATGCACTTACTATAGACAATTCTAGAGTACTTAAAAGAGATGCATTGTTTTTATTTGAGAAAGGTAAATTTTGGTTTTAAAGATTTTAGTCTCTTCCACTAAAGATAATCAAATGGATTGAAATCATTCCAGTTGGTGGTTTTTTGTTCTCCTTGGCCACTTTTTTTTTAACATTGACGATGGAAAGAGAAGGGAATAGAATCATAGCATTTTAGTGGTGGTACAATGGATAGAATTAGAATCAGGAAGACCTAAGTTCAAGTCCAGTCTCAGATATTTATTAGCTGTGTGACTCTGGGTAAGTTACTTAGTCTTCCTCAGTTGACTCATCTGTAAAATGGGGATAATAATTTACCTATTTCCCAATGTTGTGAGGATAAAATGTGATCATATTTGTAAGATGTTTTGAAACCTTCCTTTAAATACTATATAAATGCTAGATTTTATTACCATTACTTTTTTCCAATACTTTGCAAAATGCCTGTAACATAGTTGGTACTTAATAGATGCTTGTTGACTTGACTTGCCCAAGGTTACATAGGTAGTTTGTGACAGAACCTGGAATGGAACATGGGTCTCCTTATTATCTACACTGCCTGCCTACAGTGAATATGTGTATGTATAATTTTTATGTTCTATAATTAGAGCTGTGGTGTGAGGATGGAAAACTGTCTGGGTCAGAAGATGGCCAGATGGGAGCATCTCTGGATTCTTGGTGACTTCATGTGTTGCCAAACATTTAAGTCTATGATACATGAGATTTGAGAATTTCTTAAGATTCCTTATATTTTAACACTCTGTAATATTAACCCAAGGCATTATAAACATAGATATGCATTGAAACACACATTTCTGTGAAAATTTAATTAAATGGAAATGGAGGAATTTATTTTAAAATTTTCAAGGTCTACAGCCAAATTTCATTTAATGCCATTCTGATATTTTGAGGCATTATGGTTGCATCCTAAATCACGAAACTATGTCATTGATTCAATGCCTGATCTACCAATCTAACTATAAATATTTAAAAGCCAAACAGGGGTTAGGTGAGATAATAACAATACCTGGTTGATACAGTAGGTGGCAATAGTTTCCTAATTTCTTTTCATTAGTCAAACATTGTTTATGATTAATCCAATGATTAGCAGAGTATAATAACCTTTAAAATTACACCCCTATCACTGAAATGGAAATAATGTCTTTCATAAAAACAATTAGATCTTAATTTTCATATTTGTGGACTGAGAGTCCGTTTTTTTCAAAGGAACAGGAAAATTCCGGTCTAGAATAAGAATAATCGGGTTCCATTGTCCCATTCAAGGCCAAAAGATTTTTATCAACGCAACCTCCTTGGTTCAGAGAGGAAAACTCTTTTTATTCTCTTTCGTGTTCTTTCATCTATCCATCCAGGTTTTTCCTTGTTTCTAGAAGCAATTTTGCTTGGGTTGTATGCTCTCTAGGATAGAATGGTTCTCCTATACCTATTTAAGGTCCACATAAGGAGGCAAATCCCGACTTTGCTGATTCTCACCTGTATGAGCTTGGACTTTAGTCTTCATGGACTTCAGTTTCCTCATCTGTATTAAAAGGAGGGGACTGAATTAGATATGTTGAGGTTCCTTCTAATTCTACATCTATGATCTTCATTGATTGCTTGGTTGATTCAGCCTATGAATTCAATTAAATTCAACAAACATTTGTTAATAATATGTGCAAGGCACTGTATATACTAAGATGAAAAATTACGCAATCCCAGTCCAAAAAGAGCTTACAGTGTAGTAGGTCATGAGGGGATTTCTTTTACCCTTTCACTAGGAAATAAGTGACCTGTTGTTGTTGCTCAGTCATGCCTGACTCTTCATGACCCCACGGACCATACTGTCGATGGGGTTTTCTTGGCAAAGATACTGGAGTGGTTTGCCATTTCCTTCTCTGGTAGATTAAGGCAAATAGAGTTTAAATGACTTGCTCAGAGTCACACAGCTAGTAGTGCCTGAGACTGAATTTGAACTCAGGTCTTTTTGACTCCAGGCTAAGCACTCTGTCTACTGAGTCACCTAGCTGCTTAGTGATTTGTATTCTTGCTTAATTGCCTTGTGATTGAGGATCATCACTCCATAGCTCTTTTGGCTCTATTACCTGTGCGTAATGGGAAGATACAATAATTCCAATGTGTACATTAAACACTGGATGGAAATCTGTGGTCCAGGAAGTCCAAAGTGGGAAAAATTGTATATATTGAAGAAGAAATTAAAAATATTTAAATGTAGATAAAATATGTAAAAATTTAGAAAATGATCCCAATACACAGAAAGCTTTCTTTGAAGAACAGCATTTGGCTCCAATCAACTGAATCGCTCCAATAATCACCGTCACAGTTTATCTTTCTGTATAGCTCTACTTGGTTATGTGGATTTTATAGGATTCTGTCATCTGGATTTGTGCCTGTCCTGTCCCCTTGTTAGCATGTGAATTCCATGAAGGCACATATATTTCTAATTCCCTTTGCATTTCCTTACTGGGCTTAGTAAAGAGCACAGTACAGACCACTCATAGGTTACATGCGGGGATTGTCTTTTTAGTTTTCAGAGTGCTTCCACGTCAATGTCCTATCACCAGAAATGGGTGAAGAGCCTTTAGAAATCATTAGCAAAAGGACACCATTGGATTCAATAGACCCTGGATCCTATAGAGGGCAGCAAAGTTTGTTTAGCTCTTGCAATAGCTTGACTTTTCATAGTGCTTTTCTTTCTCAAGTGGGCTATTGATTTCATTTATGATATCATTATACTTGTGAAGAAGAGAGGGAAATGATATTATTATATCCCTTTTGAAGATGAAGACATTGGTTGAAGGTCTTGTCACCAATCTTACTTTCAGTTTCAACATTGTGGCGGCATTTGCTTAGCGGTCTCCGGCCCTAGGGTTGTAAGGGAGCTTAGAGAGAATCTAATTCAACACTTTCAGTTTACGGATGAGGAAACCGAGTCCCCAAGGAATTAAGTAATTCACCCAAATTAGGTAGGCGATGACGTGTTGTTGTTGTGCAGTCATTTCAGTTGTGTCTGACTCTTCGTGACTCAATTTGGGGTTTTCTCGGCAAAGGTACTAGAGTGGTTTGTCATCTCCTCCATCTCATTTTATAGATGAGGAGACAGGGAAATAGGGTTAAATGATTTGCCCAGGGTCACACAGCTGGTAAGTGTCTCAGGCCAGATTTGAACTCAGGAAGATAAGTCATATTGCCTCCAAGCCTGGCACTCTATCCACTGTGCTACCTAGCTGCTCTTGATGGCGACATAGTTAGGATTTAAATCCAGGTCCTTGGGCACTAACATTAGTTTTCCCACTATAATTAATAATAGTAATTGACAGCATTTATATAACTTTAAGGTTTACAAAGTGGTTTACAAATATTATCACATTTTATGCTCACAACAACTCTGAGATGGGGGTACTGTCATTATTTTCATTTTACAGGTAAGAAAACTGAGGAAGACAGAGGTTAAGTGATTTATCCAGAGTCACACAGATAATCAACGTCTAAGGCAGGATCTGAACTCAGGTCTCTCTTACTTCAAGCCCCATGTCTACCTACTTCACCATCTCTGCCTCCTTTTTGACTATGATAGGCCAGGGTCCCATGCAAAGTAAAGAGTTTAAAATAGGGTTAAAGAAATATAACAAGGTAGAGAATAAACACTTCGAGCTAGAATTAGAGACCGATTCTAATGTTGCTCTTGCTGCCCATATGTACTCTGAATCCTGACTACTGGCTGAGACTTGATGCATTTGGACTTATGCCACCTGACATCTTGGTGTTAGGGAAAAAGAATTAGTCTAGGAATCAGGTGACCCAGGTTGGAATCCCAGACCTGACACAGACTCCTTATGTGACTCTCAATAACTCATGTACCCTTTCTAGGCTTCAATTCCCTCTTTTATAAAATAAGGTTGGACCACATGGTCTTGAAGGCACCTTCTAGTTCTGACAGCCTATAGTTCTGTAATTCATTCGACATGGCCATTTGCCTATTTACACTTGTGGTGTCTGCCCAACTTGTCTTACTTAATTAGAGCCCGTGTTCTGAACACGTACTATGTGTCAACACTATAGATACAAAGTCTATTTTAGAGAAATATTTTAATGAACTTCCCTCTGAAAATGATGGTGTCGAATATGGAAAAGATGTTTTAAAGAAACTCTTAGGTCCTCCAACTCCAAATTGTAGGATTATCTAGACCAGACTTCTTTTTTTTTTTTACAGATAAGGAAACTGGACTCAGAGTAACTTCCTTATGATCTGTCACCCCACTAGTATCAGAGACAGTATATGAACCATATCTTGTATGATTCAATATAAATTCTTGAGGAGTTTATAATCGAGTTAGGGAGACAGGATGCGAATATAAAAGATAAAAATGCTGCAGGAGGAGTTCAGAAAGTGCAATCATGGGCAGGGAAAGTGGGATCTAATCTGGGTCTTAAAGGATAGTTATATTTTAGGCAAGTTGGGAAGAGTTTGGATAGATAGCCTTTCAAGCATTATTGTTGTTGAGTCATTTTTTGGTTGTGGTCCAATTCTGATGAGCCCATTTGTGGTTTTCTTGGCAAAAATACTAGAGTGGTTTGCCATTTCCTTCTCCAGCTCATTTAACAGATGAGGAAACTGAGGTGAACATGGTTAAATGACTTGCCCAGGGTCGCACAGCTACTATGTGTTTGAGGCCGTATCTGAACTGAGGAAGTTCAGTTTTCCTAACTCCAGGCCTCGTACTCTATCCGCTGTGCCACCTAGTTGCCCTATTTCAGGTATGGTGAGTGGTATAAATGAAGGTACATTGGTGAGTGTAAGTATGGCCTGCCTGGTGAATGAGTAGACTAGTTTGGCTTGGCAAGAATAGTAGACTTGTCTACTCATTCACCATGGCCTAAATTCCTCTCCTTTAGGGGAAAATAAAACAAAACAATAACTAGTCTGGTCTATGTGGCGTGGACTTCTTATCACAAAAGATATATTAGTGGGGAAAAAAACCTAAATTAAATCAAGGGATTTCCCTGTAGTAAGTAATAGTATAGAATCTTCCTTAGATATGCTTGAAAGCACCAAGAATCTATGAATGTTACTTTGTTGATTTGTGTTCTAATTACCAGATAGACAAATAGACAGACACGTGGACTAATAGAAAGGCTGACAAATAGGAAAGAGACAGACAGCTAGTCTTTATTAAGCAATCCTTATATGTCAGGCATTGTGCTAAGTTCTGGGGACACAAATACAAGCAGTCAGTCTTTGTCTTCAAGGACTTTACATTCTTTTAGGGGGAAGAGTACACAGAAAGAAGAATTAGAAAAGGTAGAAGCCAAGAAGCTGGGGAATGGTATAGAGGCCTGGTTATGGGCACGTGAAGCGAAAGCTCCCCTATCCTCCCAATGTCCTACCAGCAGAGTTCAATGTTCCATAGTGAAGTGGAGAAATGGGTGAGATTGGGATGATGATCTTAGTGGAGTTGTCATAAGGTAAAAATATTTGGGAATGGTGAGAAGATGGCAACCATCCCTAAATATCAGGCAATGTACAACTGAAAATATGGAAGTAAAATACATAGCCTAAAGAAAATGTCTCCATGAAGGGGACAATAAGTCTCTGCTGAATTGTTCAAGAGCTTGTTGGATTTTGCCTGTCACTGGCAAATGCTATGAGGGCATTAATAAATTTCGTGGCTTAATAAAATTTTGTGTTTATGCTTTGTTCCTCCAGACTTAACACAAAGTAATGCCAAACAATGCCTGTGGAATTGTCTTCAATTGAGCTGGGACGAATAAATTCAAGTCAAGTAGGTAGGAGCTTTTAATGAAGTTCTTCTGTTGTTTCCCCCACCAAAGTGACCTTACCAAAGCTCTTTGTCCAGTTCTGGTACTGAAAGTCAAAAAGTGATAGTAAGCATGGATAAAATTTACTAAAAAGATGTAGTAGTATGTTGCACAAAGTAAGCTAACTACATATTTATTGAGTGTCCAGTAAGGAGAGGCTTAAAGAACCAGGATTTTTCAGCCTCAGAAGGAGAGGCTGTGAACTTAGAGTCATGTGTAACCTGAATTCAAAACTAGGCTGTGCTGCCTGGGTGACCGTGGGCAGATCACTTGGCCCCTCTGGTGTTCAGTTTCCTCATCTGTAAAATGATGATGTTGACCTAGATAACCCTGAAGTTCTCTTCCAGCCCCAGACCTATGAGCCTATGGTCCTGTAAAGATGAAAAAAATCTTCCATTTTGTAGAGGGTGTTTTGGTAAATACTGAGCATGTCAGAAGGCTGGATTTGGAGATAGAAGTCCTGAGAGTCTCTTTAAAGTACCTTTTCCTCATTTTGTGCCATCATTTTCAGGGGTAAGATCATTAAAATGTTTTCTTCCCCATAGGGGTGGGAGCCTATGTTATTCAAATAATAAGGAATCCATCTTAAAAAATGGCTTGAGGACAACTGAAGGAATAAAATTAAAAACTGAGAGCAGCTCAGAACTTGGGTTTTGCTACAGGCAATGAGACTCAAAAGCCTCAGAGTTTTTCTGAGTTCATTTCTAAATTTGGTATCTGCAACTTTTTAGCGGGCTTGAAGTTTTGTCAAAGAAGAAACTGAGGGACCAAGAATAATTCTCAGTCATGGCTTTATAGCCAACACCAAAAGACACATCAAAGGTAAGACTAAAAATATATTGAGATTTTAAAGTCAAAATATTAACACTATCTCCAATATCTTCTGCATCTCTCCTCTCCTTCCTTCCCACTTTTCCCCCCTTTATTCTTTTCCTTCCAGGATAAAATGGAAATTTCTTATCCCAGATTTCAAGGCTCTTTAATCTGGCCCTAACCTACCATTCTGGCCTTGGTGCACAGTATTCCTTTTTTATAGACTCTGTAGTAACCAATTTTTTCTTCCTCTCATGTCCAATCCGAAAGGCTAGCATGTCCTGTTGCCAGCAATTTTTCCACCTGAGACAAAAGTAATTTGAGGGACATCAGTGGCAGTGAGGACAGGAGTGGTAGTGGTGGCCTGCATGGAGGACTGTAATGGAAGGGTGGAGATGCATGCCAAAGAGGAGCCAGTGATAAGTATAGTCACCCTGGGAGAAGGGCAGCCTGAGGCTTGGGGCACAGGGATGGTACTTTCTGGACGTCTGTGGAGAAGAAATTCAGCCCCTTAGAAGGAGAGGGTAGGGGAGGAAGCATGCCCCCATGTTGGTGCCTGATGCAAAAACCTGACTGCCTTGTCTCTAGTTACAACTCTTTCTGTTGCCCTCAACAGAAGAGACTTAAAAAATTCACTACTTAAGAACCAAAGGGTGCTCCCAGTGTAATGGGTATTTCTAGGTTTTCCATATTGAAGATTCTGCCTCAGGATTCAACCAGAGAGAGCCAAATGAACAAAAGGAGCTGAAAGAAGAAGAGTCATACAGACTAGTGGGCGTTTGGGTTATTTAATCTACCCAAATATGGCTTATCTTAGTCGAAATACAGATAGGTCAAGGTGGAGAATTTGAGTAGTTTACCCCAAATGAGGAGTTTCACCTTCTTTCTCTCTTTGTGATAAAATGACCCTTCCTTTACTCTCTGTGGAAATTAATAATGCTGCTGCCAATGGACATTTATATAGCACTTCAGGGTTTGTGAATAATTTTGTATTGATTATCTTATTTGACCCCTAAAGTAACCCTCTCAGGGAAGTGGTATCATCACTGCAACCTCCCTTTCCTCCATTAGGAAAGCAAGAGACTGAGAACAGTTTAGTAGCTTGCTTGTAGTAACACATAAATTATATATCTGATGCAGGATTTGAATTTAGGTCTTCCTGACTCCAAGTGCAGACTCTATTATTTGGTCACTCAAGCAACATATATTAAATGCCTACTATGTGCTCAGCATTGTAATACGCAATAGGGGAGAGGATATACAGCATTTATATGAGCATGAATCCTATGCTCTTGGAGTTTAGAGTCTGTATAAGGGAAACACATAAACTACAATATAGTACATTACAGGATAAATACAACCAAGTGTTAAATCTAAAGGAAAAGATCATTACTGATTAGGAATCAAGGAAAGCTCCATGGAGTAATTCGATTGAGATTTAAAGGAAGGATGGAAATTCAACTGGAGAAGAAAGTGAGGGGGTACATTCCAGTCACAGGGAACAGTATGAATAAAGTAATGACCAGAGGGTGAATGGCATATCCAAGGGATACAGGTAAACTAGCTTGGCAAAGCACAGAGTATATAAGTAACTGGAAGAAAGGTGGAGCCCATCAGATTATAAAAGGCCTTGAATCTCAGGAGAGAGAGAGAGAAAGGAGAAGGGAGGAGAGAAGAGGGCCAGGGGGTGTCTTGTAGGTGTCATTACTGTATTTCTGTTTGTAAAAATTGTTACGTTAGGCTTGAAATGGATATTTATTTCCCTGAGGGGTAAATGACTCATTCATTTGTGTATCTGGGAGTTTGTGGAGTAGGCAGGTGGGCTCCAACAGGTGTGAAAAGTTCAATTGTAGTTAGCTGGTGTCCTTCTTTCCCCTACTTCCAAGTGGGCTGTGAGTCCTTGAGTCTTGAAGGATTGTGAAGCCAGAACTCAAGCAAGAGGTATCTGGGGAGCCAGCAAATAAAAGTAACCATGCCTTCCTGGAGTTACTCAGCCCCCAAGGTTTTTTAATTTGGGTTCCCTAAGGGCAGAAAAGTCTATTAGTGGTCACTGAGCACATATTACCTGGCAATGGAGGCACATTGCTAGGAAAGATAGCTGTCTGCATTATAGAAAGCCTGGAAGGACAATTTCTTTCTTTTTTATATAAATTTTATTTAATATATTTAGTTTTCAGCAAGATTTTCACAGGAGTTTGAATTACAAATTTTCTCCCCATTTCTACCCTCCCCCTCACTCCAAGATGGCGTATATTCTGGTTGCCCTGTTCCCCAGTCTGTCCTCCCATCTGTCACTTACTACCCTCCCATCCCCTTTTCCCTTCCTTTCTTGTAGGGCAAGATAAATTTCTATGCCCCATTGCCTGTGTATCTTATTTTCTTGTTGCCTGCAAAAACTTTTTTGATTTTGTTTTTGAACATCTATTTTTTAAAACTTTGAGTTCCAAATTCTCTCCCCTCTTCCCTTCCCACTCACTCTCCCTAAGACGTCCAGGAATTCAACATGGGCCAAATGCGTATCATTATTTATAACGCTTCCACAATACTCATGTTGTGAAAGACTAACTATATTTTGCTTCTTCCTAACCTATTCCCCTTTATTGAATTTTCTCCCTTGATCCTGTCCCTTTTCAAAAGTATTTGTTTTTGAATACCTCCACTCCAATCTGCCCTCCCTTCTATCATCCTCCCTTTTTTATCTTCTTCCTCTTTCTTTCCTGTGGGGTAAGATACACAACTGAGTATGTATGGTATTCCCTCTTCAGGTCAAATCTGATGAGGGCAAGATTCACTCATTCCCCCTCACCTGCCTTCTCTTCTCTTCCTACCGATCTGCTTTTTCTTGCCACTTATATGCGAGATAATTTACCACATTCTATCTCTCCCTATCTCCCTCTCTCAATATATTCCTCTCTCATCCCTTTTTCATCTTCAACTCACCCTATGCCCGCTCTCTCTCTCTCTCTCTCTCTCTCTCTCTCTCTCTCTCTCTCTCTCTCTCTATATATATATATATATATATATACAAACACATACACATATACATACATACACACTCACATATACATATACATACACATAAACACACACACACACAAACATATAGGGTATATGTATTAGGGTAGCTGAAGGGAATATGCATGTATGTATTTATATACATAAATTGTATATATATTTATGAATACATACATGCATATTCCCTTCAGCTACCCTCTGAGGTCTTATGAATCATACACATCATCTTTCCATGTAGGA
>JAQQSZ010016654.1:0-10974 GCA_028646595.1 Phalanger gymnotis
GGTCCAGCCATTTTGGAGAGCAATTTTGAACTATGCCCAAAGGGCTATAAAAATGTTTATACCCTTTGACCCAGAAATACCACTTCTAGGGTTGTATCCCAAAGAGATCACACAAGAGGGAAAAGGACCCATATGTACAAAAATATTTATAGCAGCTCTTTTTGTAGTAGCAAAGAACTGGAAATCAAGGGGATGCTCATCAATTGAGGAATGGCTGAATAAGTTGTGGTATATGAAGGTAATGGGATGCTATTGTGTTTAAGAAATCGGGAAGATATGGACTTCATAATAACCTGGAAAAACCTACACGATGTAATGCTGAGTGAGCAGAACAGAACCAGGAGAACATTATACACAACCACAGATATATGGATTCTGTGATGACTAACCTTGATAGCCTTCACTCTTCTCAGCAATGCAGGATGCAAAGACAACCCCAGAGGACTTATGAGGGAGAGAGCTATCTACATTCAGAGAAAGAACTACGGAGACTGAATGCAGATTGAGGCAAACTGTTTCATCTCCTTTTTTTTCTTTTGTTTTTTTTCTCTTTTGTTTTTGTTTTTTGTTTGTTTTGTTTCTTCTTTCTCATGATTCATTCCATGGGTCATAATTCTTCTTTACAACTTGACTATTGTGTAGATAAGTTCAATGAGAAGTTATATGTAGAAGATGTATTGGATTCCGTGCCGTCTTGGGGGAGGGAAGAAAATTTCCAAATCAAAATCATGTGGAACTGAATGTTGTAAATTAAAAATAAAAAAATCTTAATAAAAAAATAATATCGTTGTTACTATATATCATGTTCTCTTGGTTCTGCTCATTTCTTGCAAGTCTACATTTTTTTCTATGATCATTGAACTCATCATTTCTTATAACAGTAGCATTCCATCACAATCATGAAACACAATTTTTTTCAGCCATTCCTCAACAAATGGGCATCCTCATAATTTCTAGTTCTTTGCCACCACAAAGAGAGATGCTATAAATATTTTAGAATATATAAGTTCTTTTCCTTTTGTTTCTCTTGTCATCTTTGGAAATAAACTCAGTAGTGGTATTACTGGGTCAAAAGGTATCATTTTGCTCATAATTCTAGATTATTCTCCAAAATGTTTGGATCAGTTCATAATTCTACAGTGAAGGAGTGTCTCAAATTTTCCACATCCCCTCCAACATCCCCCTTCAATTAGATAATTTGATAGGTTTGAAATGATATCTCAAGATTGTTTTCATTTTCATTTCTTTAATCAATACTGATTTAGTGCATTTTTTCATATGACTATAAACATTTTTTATTTCTTTATCTATAAAATCTGCCTGTTCATATCCTTTGATTATCTACCAGGGAATGGCTCGTATTCTTATAGATTTTACAAAGTTCTTTATATATTTGAAATCAGACCTTCATTTGAGAAAATGTCTTCATTTTCCCTAAATTCTCTGCTTTCTTTCTGATCTTGGATACATTTGTTTTATTTGTACAAAGCCTTTTTAATTTAATATAATCAAAATTATCCATTTTACACCTCACTTAGCTCTCTGTCTCTTGATTGCTCATGAATTCTTCACCTATCCATAAGTATGATAAATATGTTCCATGTTCTTCAAATTTTCTTATAATATCTTTCTTTATGTTTAGGCCATGTATCTATTTTGACCTCATCTCAGTAAATGGTGTAAGTTATTGGTGTAGGTTCAATTTCTGCTTTCTATTTTTCTCAACAATTTTTACTAAATAATGAATTCTCTCAAAATCTTAAGTCTTTACACATGTCAAATATAAAGTTGCTATATTTATTTGCTGCTGTAAATTGTATATCAACTCTATTCCATTGATCTGCCTTTCTAATTTGTAGCCAGTACCAGATAATTTTGATAATTGCTGCCTTATAATATAGTTAAAATCTGATCCTGGTAAATTTCCTTCCTTTACATATTTTTTTTCATTAGTTCCTTCGATATTCTTGAGTTTTTGGTCTTCCAAATGAATTTTAATAATTTTTCTAATTCAGTTAAAACACTTTGGTAATTTTTTTGGGATGGCATTGAATATTTAAATTAATTATGTAAAATTATCATTTTTATTATGTTGGCCCTGCCTACCCATGATAAATTAATATTTCTCCAATTATTTAAATATATTTTTATTTGTAGAAAAAGTATTTTTTTAATTTTGTCTATATATTTTTGGGGGTTTGTTTTGGCAGGTATACTCCCAGGTATTTTATCTCTTACTATCTTTTCTTGACGGGTTGTATATAGGAGTGCTGAAGATTTATGTGGATTTATTTTATATCCTGCTACTTTGATACAATTATTAATTGTTTCAACTAACTTTGTATTTGAGTCTTTGAGATTACCTAATTATATCATTATAATGTCTGCAAAAAGAGTAAACCTGAAAGTATAAATGTAAACTACTATTAAGGGGAAACGTGATGTGAAAAACCAAATATTCCAGTTAAGTGACATATTCACTCATATAGCACAAATTTATCTTACTTGGTATAGACTTTCAATAGGTTCATCATCCCACCTTTCTTTCTCACAGAATCATGCAACCAAGATTTTTGAAGAGGCATTAGAAGACATCAATTTTAACTTATGTTTAGCCAAGCATATGCTTTATAATATTGTTAATATATAACCATTTCACCTCTGCCTAAAGATCTGCAGAGAATGAAAACCTACTATTACCTGAGTCACACTATTCTCTTTAGTACTGCTTTAATTGTTAGAAAGTTTTCTCTTATCTAAATTTAGCCCATTTTTCTGTTTTATTGAGATCCTTTTGGATTTTGACTCTGTCATATAATGTTAGCAATCTTTCCCGTATCTATATTATCTACAAATGCGACATGTGATTATTCCAATTCATCAATAAAAATGTCAAAAGAAGAGGGTCAATGATGGATTCCTGGGGAGCACCAAAATACTTCTCTCTGAGTAGGCATTAACCCACTAATTACTCCTTTTTGAATCTGGTCATTAAACTAGTTCCTGACTCTATCTAACTATACTGTCTAGCCCACTTTTCTCCATCCTACCTACAAAGATATTGTAAAGTAATTTCTTACCTGTTTTATTAAAATCTCAGTATCCTTTAACCTGATTATAAAAGCTCACATCATTAAAAAAAAACATATACATTTTATAACTACAGTTAAGGGAAAATTCTTAACCAAACAAAAGGTAGAGGGAATTGCAAAGGATAAGGCAGAGTTTTTTTTAACATGAAACTGCATATCTATTGTTTTCAACTTGCTATTCCTTTTAAATGTATAAAAACATACAATTATATAAATATACAAAATATATTTAATTAAAAATTTTTTCACTAGAAAATAAATGCAACCAGGATAAAGGAAAAGTGTCTATTAAGAAACATCTCTGTAGCAAATATATCAAATAAGGGGCTGTTATTCAAGATACATTGGAAATTAAAACAAATATATAACACCAGGAGTTGCTCTCTATTTAATGTGGTCAAAGGACATGTGCAAACAGTTCTCAAAAGATGAATGGAAAACTATTAATGTTACATTCCATTACCACTCTGTATCTATAATTGTATAATGTTGTGATCACATGAAAGATTGGCATTTCTTTCAAAATACTAGGGTATTGTTTGTCTGGACCAGTTACTTTAACCTATTTGTGTTGAAATTATGTCTTATTCTCATCCCCCTGACCCTCCCAAGTTAGTACAGTAAGTTTATAAGTAACTAGTATAAATTAATGATAGGAAGTAAGAGTGCAAAGGAAAACCTCGAGGTCACTTAAAATTGTCCTACTAATTAAGAGACCATAACATTAGCTTGAAAACTGTCATAAACTATAGGAGCATAACCAGTGGGAACCATCCTATAAATTAAGGCCATAGCCTAAGTGTTGCTGTTCAGTCCTTTCAGTCCTGTCCAGCATTTTGTGACCAACTCTTGGGGTTTCCTTGGCAAAGATGCTGGAGTGGTTTGCCATTTCCTTCTCCAAGGTCACATAGGAAGGCAAACAGGGCTAAATGACTTGTCCAGGGTCACACAGCTAGTAAGTGTCTCATGTCATATTTGAACTCAGGTCTTCCTGACTTCAGGCTTCTGGAAGCCAGTTAGGTTATAATGTAATGACCTCTTAGTCCTGCTAGCTGCTCTTGATCTGTAAGCCTCAGATAAGTGCTGAGCATCTTCAGTAAGATCAGCAGAACACCACCATTTTCCTAATGAATTACCCTAAGATGTGACTGATAACTTTGAGAAGATGTGGATATGTTGATGAACTAAGCTTAAAGAGATATTAACAAGAGTTACTCTGTCCTCCCCAAAAAAACCTATAAAAATTGACCCTAAAGTCCTGCCCCAACCCCCCTCCCTCCCCAGCACTCTTTTCCTACTATAGGTTCACACTGCCTATGTGATCCCACTTGGATCCTCAGTTATATGTGATTCTCTATGTCCTTCCCCTTCCCCATTCCATTCCCCACCACTACCTCTGACTTTCCACCACACCATTTCCCATCCCCATGGTGTCTGCCTCTGTTTCTCCTCATATATTCCATTTACCTCTTTACTCAATACCCTATTAAAACAGTGCTACCTGCTTACTGCTATCATGCTATTTCCTTGTAAATACTGGGGAAAACAAAACAAACAATTGGATGCATTTTTCCCCCTTTCACCCAAAGTGGTCCCTTAGTAGTCCCATTCCCTTTGTCACAAACTGGGAGAACCAGGACTGAGACTTAAAGGTTACTCCTAGCCACCTCTACCTCTGAGTGAGGAGGTCACAATTAATTCATGTGTAGAAATTGAGGGTGGGTAGTTGAACCTTGTGTCCCTTCCCAGGAGAATTTCCTATATTTGGATATCAAATCATTTAAATTGATTAGTTATAGAATTAATAATTCCATACATTTATTGGCAATTCATTATTTATAGAAGCTAAGTATGTCTTAGTCTCCTCACTTATCTATCACTGTGTGATATTTTATAAACATCTGTTTTCAACTTCCTATGTGGCCATGGATATATCATATAATATATATTCTTCACTTTCTATACCTATGAAATGATAATCTTGGATGAAATCTATTGATCCCTTCCTACTGGCCCCCGCCAAAATGATGCTATAAATATTTTGGTGCATATTTTGGTGCACTTTCTTTTTATCAATAATATCTTTGGGTTGTAAGCCTAGTATTTGAATCTCTGTATCAAAGCTTATGGACATTTTATTTATTTTATTTGAATAATTGCAACTTGCTCTTCAAAATTGTTAGAACTGACTCAAAGTTCCATCATCAATGCACTAATGTACCTATTTTCCTCACAACTCTTCCAACAGTGACTATTCTCATTCTTTGTCATTTTTGCCAGTTTCCATGTATAGAGGTGAAACCTTTTAGTTGTTTGGATTTGAATTTCTATTATTAGTGATTAGATCATTCTTTCATATTGTTGTTAATGGTTTTCAATTCTTCCTTTGAGAACTGTTTCTTCTAAGATCTTGCTTTGAGTTTATGATTCATTTCTCCCTCACCGGGAGGGAGAGGCTAATTGAAATGGAAATGAGCTATAACATTAAAAAAGGAAAAAAAAAACAGGTATTAGAAGGAGGAGCATTATTCATGCTAAGTTTTGCACATGTATGACTGTTCATGACTTGAAATTCATAAAGTTATTAGGACCAAATTGGATGATCTACTTTGACAAAACAATAATTTGCTATACATATATAAAGTGAAAATAATAACACTCAATATACCTTCTGTTTACCATATATAGCTAACCCTGTGTTTAATCATAGATCCAAGTCCCTATGTCATATGTGAGTGGGGAGAGCTGTTTTCTGAAAGGCCCAGACCATAAACATCTTGCTATGGAGAAGCATGAAAACTCATACTTTTATAGCTCCTTAGGTTACCACTATCAACACTAGCTAAGTAACATTAGATATACTTACTTTCTCTTGCTACTACTTTCCTTTTTTTATCTGACTCTGGAAATCATCTCCCAATTCCAGTTTCTCAAAGTGTTTTTTCTCTGTTTCCTTATTTTGTTTCTGTAGTCTTTTGAGGATAGACTGATACCCAATGGGCTAGCTTGGGTCCAAGTTTCTGATCCCCTAGACTAATGCCCAAAATAAGGTACTGGCCTTACCTCACAACCCAACAAATGAAAAGTAATCTTTTGTCCCAGTTCTGCCTTGGAAGACTATGGTAAATGAGCAAGTCTCTGTCTCTTAGGAACTATGAATAGACTGAGACAGGCAGGATTAGAAAATATTTGATCCTTATCTAACACCTTCTGACATTTTCCCACAAATTAACTGGGGCAAAGCACATCACCTTTCTTAATCTGTTACTCATAAAAAAATGTTAACCTGTCTTGTCTCTTTATTTAATTTCTTAGATTGGCTTCTTTATTAAGGAACAGAACCTAAGGTGGAAAATTTTTCCTTGAATGGGATAGAGGATCAGAGTTGTGATAGCCCATCCTGTAACTTTCCTTTCTCTCATTATCCATGGGCAGTGCCTCTGACCACAGTGTGGTATCAGTTGGAGGCTTCCATCTCCAGTGTGTTGGGGAAGACCTTATAGCTACTACTTCCTAGAGATTTCTACAGTGCCTCGCACATATTAGGTACTTAATAAATGTTTATTGAAATCAACTCCTTTTGCCACTGCCTGAATTAAGGGCAATATACTCAGTTACTTCAGGTTTCCTTGAGGATTTTTTGGGGGAGGGGGCAGTTGGGGTAAGGTGGTATGGTGAAAAGAACAACAGACCTGGAATCAGGAAATCCTGAGTTCCAATCTAGCCTCAGGCATTTAGTAGCTGTATCACCCTGGACAAGTCACTTAACTTTTCTTAACCTTAGTTTCCACATCTGTAAAATGATAATGGTAATACCAAAACCTATATCTCATAGTTAATGTAAGGATCAAATAACATAATAATTGTAAAGCTCTTAGCACAATGTTTGGCACCTAGTAAGTGCTATATAAATGTTAGCTATTATTCTTATCATCATCATCATCATCATCATCATGTTTTATTGAAGTCATGGTCACATTATTGAATCATAGCTCTAGAGCCAAAAGAGAAGTTAGTGTTGATCTAGTCCAAACCTTGACTTTGGAGTAAAAGAAAATGAGGCTCAGTACATTATCTGCCCAAATACACATGAATAACATGTGGCAGCTTCAGAAGTTGAACTCAGATCCCCTAACTCCAAGTTAAGTATTCTGTCCACTATATCAGGACCTTCTCAGATGTTCAAACTAAAGGGATATTTTTCAAGAGAGAAGTTATGTTCACTTAGTAAAATGTAGTTAGTAATCATAGAGCAAGGAATTATAAGGAATGAACTACATAAGCAAGCCATGCTTGAATGGTTTAATTAATGAATTAACCAATTAATTAATTAATTGATGTTTTAGTTTAAACTACTTAATCTTAACCACAGGGTATATTTAAATCCTAGAAATCACACTGATAACTTCTTCTGGAAGTTTGAGATATAGGATAAGGACAAAATTAGAGCTCTAGGAGTGTAGAGTGAAATGGGAGGAAGATGTTAATTAGATACAATATGTTAAGCTGCAGGGAACTTTAACCAATAGTCCTGCTTTACTCCAAGGCCTTGGGCTTTTGGAGCTGAGGCTTTGCATAACAATAAAGTTCTGCCTTCTCCTCATTGGGACCATTTATGAAGGATGAAGATAGCTAGATAAAAGAAAATAACAAAAGCACTTTCTGGAGTGCAACTAGAGGGCAGTGGTGACAAAGTCCAAGACACTTAAGGCTAGAGAGCCTTGGGGAAAACAGAGGCATGCCACTTCAATAATCACAATACTTTCAAGAACATTATGTTTACCTAGAGATCCTACTTCAGGAGTTTCATGTTGTTGTTACTCTCTAATCCTTAGTATGCTCATGACTCAGAAAATGGGCTTACATTTCTTTTCCTATTTCCTCAACTGTAAAGTACAGGAGCCAAGGAAATAGGATTATTTGGAAGTATTAGAATACATAGACGCATGCCCTACCTATCCTTGACTACTCTTATATGCAGTGGGCTAAGGAAATAGACTTGAAATGAAAATCAAATTTTAAGCTCATCCCTCAAGATAGGTAAAAGCAAAGAAAAAAAGATTACTACAGCCTTATGATTCACGTGAGTGAGTGGATGCCTTGGCCCAGAAGGCAGCAAAAAACACTTGATCCCTGAGGAATTTTTCTGACAGGTGCTTCTCATTCTCCAGTATTAGCAGCATCCTTCCTTATCATTACCTTCTCTAATATGGAGAATTTTACTGCTGAGGAATTCAATATCTTTTATAAACCCTGAAGAAAATTTAATGTACATACTTATTAATTCACTTAAATCAAGAATAAAATATGAAATTTTGTCCTATATATGGATTCATATTTTACTGCCTTGATTTGACTTCTAAATAGAACAAAGTAGCACTTGTAAGTCTTTTTTTATCTTAAGGAGTTGACTAATGACTTGCCTTAAAAAGTCAAACATAATTATTAATTTGCAGGAAGAAAAATTATAGAAATCTTCCTAAATGATTCACATGATGCTAATTCAGGTGAAGAAGGGACTGTGAGGATGGTAAAGGTTACATGGAATCAACCACTATAGGCTGGTGTCTCCATAATGAAATGAAAGAACTTTTTTTAAACATTTCTAACAAAACAATATCACTCTCATCATGAAAAACACTTACATAGTAAATGTGGCTAATTTATCTAATTGCATTACTTTTAGGGAGAAAAATCCTTTTGTTTAAAAATCTCTCTGGGAGGCTTTTTTGTAAGGTTCTTTTCAAGACACCACAGTAATGCCATTCAAATTGTGTGCAATAATGAAAAGAAACACAAAATAGCCTACATTAAAAACATAAAGAAGCAGAAATGTACCTCAGAGAAGTGAAGACAGATTTTCTTATTATTCTTTGTATTTCTTATAAAGGTGGTTCTCACCATTATGAAATCCTGTGTATGAAATTGTTAAAGAGGGGGGAAAAAAGGAAGAAAAAGAAGACTAGAAGGGAAGGATATATGTTGCAAGACAGCATTGTTATGTCTTAAAGCATTCTACGTGCATTTCCTAAGGGAACGTGAATGTGAGTTTAATTTTTAGCTTAAAAATCATATCTAATACATTCCTTTCTTACATTTTTAACATGCTTGGTGACTTACTAGAAGCTCACTGAAGCTGTATGTATACTTTTAAACAATAAACATTACCAAACAGTAATATGTCAAGATAATCAGTGACTTGATGACATCTTAAATATCAGCTTCTATTGGTGATGTTTTGTTCAATTAAACAGATATTAATTAGAAAGAAACAATTTTTTAAATTGAATTTTAACAAAAGCAAGGCCCATTTCTTCTTTGCCCCAAAATCTCAGATCCTTTCACTTTTCCCTCCTTTCTCAGGAAATTCAAAGCTATCCACATGATCTGATGATATTCACATTTTATCTTCATTTTCAAGAAACTCAAATTATTATCTAAATTAAGCACTCATATATAATTTTTATTGCTTCAGTTAGTAGCAAAAGCAAATTTTAGCACAGAGGTTTTCACTTACCAGTAAACCAGGTCCCCTTTAAAGAAGCATCTAACCACCTGAATGACAGCTTCCCTCCTCTAAAAGGTATATTCTTGAAGAGGTGAGCTGTAGGAAGTTGGTGGTGCTATTGATTTCTGTTTTTAAATTAGCCTGCTTGTGTTACTCAGAAATTAAGGGTGATAAAACATGTCAAAGCTGAATGAGACTCCTATCACAAGAAGAAAAAAGACAGACTACTAGAACTGGAAGTGACCTTAGAACTCAGCTAGTTCAGTCTTATCTTACAGATGAGGAAAATGATATTTTAGTTGACATGCAAAACTAAGACTAGAACTGAGAGGTCTAGAACTCTTTATTCTACTTCAGTACTCTTTAAACTAGTTCTACCAGCAATGCCAAAGTTCAATCTACCGACTAGGAAATTTATAATGCATAATAGAATGGGATAGGAACGAGACCTCTGATTTTCTTTATATATAAGGAACTCTCAGGTCAGGAAATTTTCTCTACCAAAGCAGATCTTCATTTTCTCTGTAACTTATAGTCTTAGAAATTTGCCTAGAAAACTAAAGGGTTAAGTGACTAGCCCAGGGTATATCATATATATGTATATACAAATATATACATATATACGTATGTATATGTAGTATATATAATGATATATACTATCCAGTATATGTCAGAGATAAGCTATGAATCCAGGTGTTCTCAGCTTTGAGGCTAGCTCTCTATCAGCTACACCAGTCTCCTTCTAGAATTCCTTGGCTTCATTTAGTTGTTATTTTATTTCAGTGATGCTAATGGCCTCTGGTTGGTTGCTATCATCTAGCTGCTACTAACAAAATATTGTTAATTCAAGACTAATTAAATAGATGATAATTCTCAATTCCTCTACTTGATAGTGAAAGATCCAAAGATTCAGATGGCAGATATTTCCCATAGATGACAAATGAGGTAGCATCAGCAGAATCTTTGCATCAGCCCAGACCAAATTTTAATACAGCTCAATAAGCATTCCTTAAGGGAAGGGAAAGGGAAAGGAATAAGCATTTGTATTATACCTAGCATGTGCTAAGAGCTTTTACAAATATTATTTTATCTAATCCTAAGAACAACCCTGCAAGGTAAGTGCTATTATTATCCCCATTTTATAGTTGAAGAAACTGAAGAAATCAGAGTTTAAATGAGTTGTCCTCCATGATAAAGGAACAAAGGGCTTGGGATATGATATTTTGGAAGGCAAAGTAGCTAGGAGTACAACCAAGAAATACCTACTTACCAAAACTGGGTATGATTCTTCAGGGGGAAAAAACATTTAGCGAAATAGGGGGCTTTCAAGAATTGCTGATGAAAAGATAAAAGATGAATAGAAAATTTGACATG
>JAQQSZ010016655.1:0-10974 GCA_028646595.1 Phalanger gymnotis
TGTTTATTCTTCATTTTAAAAGAGTACCATGACATCACGGAAGTGATACCATGACATGCAAGTGAGTTGGATTAAAGTGAGGGAGAGCTGTGCAAAGTTACCAGCCTCACTCTCTCCTTCAGACCCATCCAAGTCCCGGTGGCCAGATATAGATCAGGACTACTGGAGGTGGCCCTGTTTTAACTAGCTACATAGAAAGTGCTATCTTAGCTACATAGAAAGTTGATGCATGGCAAGGGGAGAAAGGGGAAGCAAAAATTTCATCCAAGCTTCTAAATAATATTTAGCATTTATTCAGCACTTTAAGGTTTACCAAAAGCTTTACCTACGTGATCTCATTTGTTCTTCACAGTAACCCTGGGAGGCAGGAACTATTATTATGGTATCTTGTTACTGTTGTTCAGTCACCTTAGTCATACATAACTCTTTGTGACTCTGTAGACATCTATCCATGGGGTTGTCTTGGCAAACATGATGGAGGGGTTTGCCAATTCCTTCTTCAGTAACAAACAGAGATCAAGTGACTTGGCTAAAGTCATACAACTAGGCAGTTTCTGAGGCTGGATTTGAACTCAGATCTTCCTGATTCCAATTTCAGTACTGTGCTACCTAGCTGCCCGTTATGCTATCTTACAGATGAGCAAATTGAGTTGGAGAGAAGTTAAATATAACTAGACCAGAGTCACACTGCCAGTAAACATCTGAGTCAATATATGAACTCAGGTCTTCCTGATTCTGAGTCTAAAACTCTCTGCTCTGGGCCATCTGGCTACCAAGGAAACTGTCTTGTTTCCAGAAGGGCAACCTCCCCCGAAACTTCCTTAGTAGGACACCAGAGAAAAGATCAATCAATATGGCAAAAGTTAGAAGCTAAATAAAGGCCACAGTGGGTAAAATTTCTTACAAGGCAGGATGATTTTCCTAGCCTATTCCAAGGCAGCTCTTCTTCCCTGGATTCCATAGATCCCATTTCTCATTAGCAGAGTACAGTGGTACTTGGTACCCTATAATCTAAGTATCCTACTGATGTCATAGCTGCCGAAGCATCATGCTTGTTCCATGTAGTGAAAGTTGTAAACACATATTAATGATGGCAACTTTACCCAAATTCCATAGGCTCAGCCAGGCAGCCAAGCACCCTGCTTCCCTTTTCCCTGACTTAGGTTCTAAATGCATACTTTAAACCCTGTTTCACATGGGTGTGATATGTTAGCAAATGCCTATTTTTTGATAAGGCTCTTGGTCTCTGAAGAATCCATGTCCACTTCCTGCAGACTGTTATCTCCTTACAGTCACTGAGCCATCTCATGTGTTTCTTGAAATCAAAACGCTGCTTCAATGACTCCAAAAACATGAAATATAACATTATGAGTGGAAAAAACACATCTCAAATCACTCTGACAGCATTTTCACTATTAGCAGCAAACAAATCAACTATAATTAAAATGCTGTCAGAGTGATTTGAGATGTTTCTCACACTTTCAAAGTGCCATATTTCATGGGTAGATTACCCAGGCCAGGGAATATATCACCTCCCGGAGTGCCTTTCTTCCAAGGAGCTCAAAGACTTTTTTTTTTTAAACAAACACTGTCTCATTAATCCTTACATTAAAAAAAAAACTGTGAGGAAGGTAGGTGGCAAAAAATTGAGGACTAGCTTTTCTGCTTCTCAGAAGGCAAGGCTGCTAAAAACACAAAGAGATGATATAGATGATGCTGGAAAAAAAATGGTCAATTCAGTCGACTTCGAGTCATTGAATGAAAAAATTCAAACTGGTTCAGGATGGATTTCGAAGGACGTACACAGAAACCTTCCTAATTTAAGCTGCAGTGCCTTATGGCGAATGGCCCATATGGGCTATGCCAAAGACCAGAGAACCACTTAGGGCCTAATCCAAGTCTCAAACCAGTTTGGAAGATTCTTTGAGCTAAGCAGGAGTCATAAGAGAGTACTTGAGAGACACCCCACCCCCACCCCCAATAAGCTTATAGGACTTTAGGAGGCTTCTATATATAAATCATGATGCGCATAATCTAACTGAATAGTTCTCTTCTCTGGCCATTCGTTTTGTCATCCTGGAGACAAAGACTGGTACGGAGGGCTCGCCTATGTTAACACAGCAAATAGACGGTAGGAAGAGTAACTTAGTCACTGGATTCAGAGCTCACGGCTTCAATACTCTCACTTCACCCAATACTGACCTTATATTTCATTGTAAACATTCATATGTGTTTAAATATACATACATAAAGCATATATATGTACATACATGCACACACATGTGTCCATTTATTTAAGGGCTATATTTTTATAAGCATATGCATGTCAGTGAATTTCAGATTCCCCTCCTACATGTTTAAAACGTGGCCATCTGGCTATGTATCGTAGGATTACAGATAGAACAACAGAGACAATAGCGTTTATAGGGACTTCTCCATCAGTTGCCATAGACCTCTTCATCCTGGAAGATCACTTCAGCAGGGAATTCACAACCCAGAAGCACTGTCTGCTCCTGGCACCCCTCCTTCTGATTAGATTACTACCAAAACCTGCACTTCGGCAGAGCACCCAGGCTAACTATCTCTTCATTTCTTATCAGATTAGAATCCAGACTTCTACATCAGGCCCCCCCATGACTTAACCTATTAGAATGTATGCTCCTCGAGGGTGGGGGCTGCCTTTCTACAACATGCCCATGTATTTGTGTTTGTATTCCCAATGTTCAGCACACTACCTGGCACATAGTAGGTGTTTAATAAATGCACGTGGATTAACTGTCTACTGACTGGCAAAGGGCAATATATATACATATATAAATACATATATACACACACATATATATATATATACATACACATACACGTATATATATATGTACATATATATATGCATATAGTTTGATCCTCACAAAAGATATCTCCATTTTACAGATGAGTAAACTGAAGTTGAAGTTGAGAGAGGATAAGTGATTTACTTATGGTGTAACTAGTAAGTTATAACTTGTAAGTAACTGAAGCAGGATTTGAACTCAGGTCTTCCTGACTCCAAGCCCAGCGCTCTAACACTTGCCACCTTGCTTTAGAGCTGGAAGGGATTTTACAGGTCATCTAAGCCAACCCCCTCATTTTACAGACGATCAAGTCTCAGAGAAGTTAAGTGATCTACCCAATGTCACACAGGATTCAAATCCAGGTTTTTTGATTCCAAATCCAGGACCTTTTCAAACGCATTCTGTTGCCTGTATACACATATCAATTAATAAGCATTTATTAAGCTCCCGTTGTATGCCAGGCACTGTTCTAAGTGTTGGGTATATATAGTATAAACATATTCTGTCTCTACATAGGTGTATATAGAAAGATACACATCTTGCTGAGTTCAAATCTGGCCTCAGATACTTACTAACTGTGTGACCTTGGGCAAGTCACTTTATCTTATTTGCCTCAGTTTCCTCATTTGTAAAATGAAATGGCAAACTGCTCCAAGAAAACCCCAAATGGGGTCATGAAGAGTCAGACATGACTGAAGAAGATAAATGTAGATATGACATTTAGGTATTACATACATATATTCAACCAATAGTCTACTCAGGTCTCACATATTAATGCTGTGTAGTAAGATACAGTAGAAAGAACACTGGATACTAGGAGTCAGGAGATATGGATCTAAAGTCCCAATTTTGCTATGTGACCTTGGATCTCTTCTCTGGACCTTAATTTTCTTATCTATAAAGAGGTTGGACCAGACGACCTCAAAGGTCCCTTCCAATGGTCACATTATGGTTCTAAGAAGTTTCGATAAGAATTGTGTCTGTTCTGTGTTTTAGAGGTCTGTGTGTATTTGACACACATATTAAGTTCATGCCGACGGACTCATGTCTGCGTTAGGTGTGTTTTTAATAGCTGTTATTCGGCATTTCTTTCTCTCCTCTCTTTATTGCTTCCTACCACAAATCTTTAATATTTGTAGCTATTCATTCTCAATCCTCTCTCAGTCAAGGTCACCCGGGCTTTGGGGGTAGTGGTGAAATCTGGCCATTTAGCAAAGGGATCACGTAGAGAGTCTAACCCAAAACAAACTGAAGGACTTATCCCCCTAAACCTTGGAGGCAAGAAAAATGGAAACTACAAATACCATCTATTTATAACAATTGGTTGTTTTTCCACAGAAGACCCACAATAGGGGAGAACCTTTCACGCTCATTGTTCCTCAAGCAGCCAACTGCCAAGAATGCTGCTTTATATAAGGAAGGAGACTTTTTTCTTTTCAGACAGTACGTCTGACAAGTTTCACTGCAGATGAACTTGAGGCGGATAAAGCCCACTCGGCAGAGCTCTGACGCCACCACCCCCAGACACACACACACACACACACACATACACACACTCCCTGGCTGAATGCTTTCTCCCATACCAGTGAGTCACATTCCTGTGGCAATGTGGCTAGCCCCCTGCTCCTGGGAGGAGAAGGACTGATGAGAATCTTGCTCAGATGGGACATGTCTGGAAAATCATTCGTTACATAAGAAAACAAGATGTGCTAATGTGCTGTTTAATACTTTTCGGCAGGCTGTTTATTCGGGGCTTACGCATGGCTGTTTGGTTCTATTTCTGTCTCCAGGACCAACTCCATAAAATCTTCACCCTCACTCTTTAACTCGCAGGGCCCCTTTCCTAGTGTTTGGAAATGAGGCCACAAAAGGAAGAGCAGCTTGGAATTTCCAGGCACTTCCTTCAGGCCTGTTTCTCACTGGATGTGTGAGGGGCGTGCCGCCGGGGAGCAGGAAACAGGAGTGACAGTTCACCACCACGACTGGTCATTTGGGTTCCAAGTTGGCAGGCTGAATGAGCCAACCTGGATATAACTAACTCAAGCATCAATTTCCTCACCTATAAAATGGGAATAATGAAGATGCCTAGCTACCTCTGATCACTGTGTAGAAGAGAAATAAAATGGCCTAGGACTACCTGGGGGAATATATGAAAGGACTGTTTTAATGGCAGTGCACAGGGAGCCTGATTCCAAGGTGAGCCAAAGAAAGGAATCGGGGTAATTTACCAAATCCCCTCTTCCAGTGCCCTCCCCTGTACCCTGTGGTGAGGGAAGAGTTCATTCCCTTCACCCGGGTGAGCAGTTTGCTCTCAGACAGTCATTTACTACTCCCAGCTCCCAGAGGATCAAATTGTGAAAGCAAGTCATAACCTCTCCATCTGTCCAGAAAATGGGATCCCCACTGAGAGCAGAGGTGCTCTGGGATGAGGGAATTACCGTTATCGGAGAGGTTTTGTGTTTTATTTTTTCTTTTCCTTTGTAAAGGCTTTATTCTTTTAGTCATCTTCTGCATCCCCCCTTTCATTTTCTGGCATCCCGGCTCTACAACAGAGTCTAGAAGAGGCTAAGGCCATTTGAAAATGTTCCATGCAGAAGCCTAAAGAGGCAGGAGGGGCATTTCAGCAATACATGGCAGGTGGGACCAGCCCGCTCTTCGATTCATTTCACTTGTGGCTTCAGGTTACAGGGCTTGGAGTTTTCACCGGCTCCTGGGATTAACTGATCACCGAGTAAAAACTATGGCAGCAGGAAAATGATGAGCTCACATGAGTTCTCTGAACAGAAGAGTAGGCACCTGGGGGTTAGTCAGCTGAAATGGCTTCCCTCACTCAGCAATCGTTTGACTTTCATCCCATTCATATCCTGGCTCTTCTTCTGGATGGTGAATTATGAATGCCTTGTTCCTGCTGAGTTTAAAGGTGACCGGACACGTTCAAAGCTGGGTTCGAGTTCTGATCTCCTAGCAGAAAGGATTCCACCTTTTTAGATAGAATGAGTTGGGGGGAACTAGAAGGTTGGCAAACACCAAAAAAAAATGCTTGAGTGTTTGATGGGTCCACTTGGAGGCTTAGTATGGAAAGATGGAGCTGGGACATACCTTCTACACAGTTGCAGAAAAGCCTCCCAACCAGACTCCAAACACACAGCGTTAAGTGGTCTTCCCCTCAATAGGAAGCTGCAATACAGTCATCGAAAGGCCGTTTCCTTCCATACTTGGCACAGCAGTTGTTTTGAAACATGGAGCTCAAGGAAAGAAAGAAAGATTTTGGTATCATGCACCCCTTTTGTGTCTTAGTAGCTTGTCCTTCTGGGAAATGGAAATTGCAAACCTTCCTTAGTCACGGGGCCCCTCAAAGTGGGCCAGGAAGAGCTAGCTGGAGTCGGAGCTGAGACAACAATGGACCAGAAGGAGAGACCAGGGAGGAATAGAAGCTGAGAACCCAAGACTAATAAAAAGACTTATCGGATGGAGAGTCTGATTCCTGCAAGCCTAACTTGTTCTCCGACTTGAGCCAAGTTTTTCTCTCTTGATACCGCAGGTTCCCAGACTATAAAACAAAGAATAATGATTCCCTGCACTCTGCCTTCCTCAAGGCATGATGGGAGGAGATAAAGTGCTTTGAACCTTTTGGATGATAGGCACCCCATTAAACCAGAGGTATCATCAGTAAATAATTATAACAATAATTATTTTAATGATAATGATGATGATAATGGGCAATGAAGGGGAGATAAACCGCCCACCTTGAGATGGAAAAAAAATTCTCTTTGGTTAAAACCTATTATTTCTACCCTTTCCAATTTCTAGCTCCTCTTTCAAAATACTCATTCTTGGGCTGAAATATTATTTACTCCTTTGCACTAAAACAATTATTTGTTCCGCCGTTTTCCCTCTCACTCACTCACTCTCTGGTGTGTCTAGCTTGGCCCTGACAGCTCAGCCATGGACTGTTTACAAGTCTCGCTCACCCTCCCAAGCTCTGGTTCAGCTCCATTGACACTAAAGGCTAGAGAATTCTCTCTGTGTGAGGAATCAATTACTTCCACTGACACTCTATTACTTGCCCTCACATCCTCCGATTCCAGATGTAGTCAGAAGGTGGTAGGGAGGATGGCAAGGAATTTGAAGGGGAGGCAGAGGGGGGTTGAGAGGAGTGGGAAATAGGTGCATTGGGGCAGAGGGGGGTGGAGCGAGGCCAGTTGCAGGTTAAGAAGAGGTGGTTTCTTGCTACTAATTGAGACCTAGACCTCACAGAAAAAGTCCTAGCTGCCTTACTTAAGGCACAGAAAGCCATCTCTTTCCTTGACTGCCCTGCTGGAATCCGGAGGTGACTCTCTGACAGGCAGGGGGGAGAAATGGAAAGGAAAGAAAGAAATCAACAGGTTTACAAAAGGACCGGACTGGCCCCAAAAGCTTAAGCAACAGACAGAACACCTGGCTGCCATCCCGGATGGGGAAGAGGGACAAAGACATGTGTCACCAGTGGGGACAAAGGACACAAAAAGTAATAAGACCTTTTGCCCACAAGCCATGCACAAAAACTTAAGAAAGTGCCCAAAATGAATTATGCCTCTCCTGGGCCTCTAGAATTACCTCCTTGACTTTCTTCTGAGGCAGCTCCCATCAGACCATCCTCAGGAGTTCTAAACCTTTTACCATAATATGATAATGATCTGCCTGCCTGAATGGGCCCCTGGTTTGAAGGTCCATCTTCGTCTCTATGATACATATCAAAAGGGTTACTCGTTATTATTAATCACATATTTAGGAGCACAGACCACAAGTTTCACGATGAGAATTACCCAAATTAAAGTTTAGATAGATCAGTCATAGTTGTTGTACCTCAGTTAAAAGCAATCAGCTCCTGAGATAAAATAAAGGCCAAGGTTGTTTAAATACCAAGTGGTTGGCAGCCCCCATCCATGACCTAAGGACTTACTGATAAGCAAGAAAAAGAATACAATCAAGAGATACCCAGCAGCTTCAAGGCCAAGTAAAAAAAAATTACAGCTTTCTTCCCTCTTTCTTTCTCCGAGCCTCTTCCCTCTCCCTGTATCAACAGCCAATCCAGTAATTTAATTTTATTAAGCACCTACTATGTGTCAGACACTGTGCCCAGCTGTTACTGGGCTACGAGCATCATACAAACTGGGGCCTGACTTATCATTCATGACTATATCTTCTTCCAGGATAGTTTCAGGAGGTGCAGAAAAAACCTGAGCATGACACACTTTTCCAAGGTTTTCCTCTTAAGAGTAAAAGTACAATTTTTGAATAAAAAAACTTAAGCTAGACCTGTATTCTGCAATCAAAGGAGCTGGACTGTGAGATACTGACACCCAAGGCTCCCAGTACACCCAATCTAGTGGAAAGAGAACTGAATTTGGAGTCAAGATCCAAGTTCAAATCCTGGTTCTGCTCCTTACTACTAAATGAGGTAGTATGAGAGACGTTGAACATTAATTGCATTTCTCAGAGCCACAGTTTCCTCATCTGTAAAGCGAGGGTGTTATATTAATGACTGCTAAGATGTCTTCTAGCTCTAAATCTAGGGTCCCATGACCTTATTACCAAAAGAAGTCGTGGAATCTATTTCTCTAAACAAAGTTTGCACATTATTTTTCTCAGAAGGCTTGAATGTATTCCTTAACTAAATCCAGGGGGACACTCTCTTGAATTTCTCTCAGCCCAAGGGTTACAGCATCTCTAACACTAAAAAAAAATTTTATTTTAAAAAGCATCAGAAAGAAAGGATTTGGGGAAGAGGTGAAGTAAACTAAGTGACCTTTGAGGCTCCTTCCAACTGTAGATCTATGATGTTTTGGCCTTATCCATGTCTTATATTCCACATAATCTTCTTTTTCCTTCTATTTTCTTCACTCAGCCTATTTCCCTTTGTTTCTTATTCCCTCCACACTTGGAGTTCCCACTGAATTTCTTGAGACAGAGCCTTGCCCTATGTAACTGGATGGGAGAATTACATCGAATTACATCGGGTGAGATGCAGGCCCTTAGGGAAACTCCGGATTCAGAGGAGGTGCCAGGGTTGAGAGTGAGAACAAGTAGGATTGTGTATTATGAAATTCCCAAGTGGTTTTCCCAATCAAAAGATAAAATGCATTGTTTAGAGGGCAATCCGCACTCAAGCTTGCATTTGGACAGTCACTATTACAACACAGCATGTTTGCAAACAAGCTGCTATAAATAACTGTGATCCCTCCTGCCTTCTAACCTTGGTCGGAGAGGGGGAACAGTTTGTGAGATTTCCTTTTTTGGTTGTTTTGGGGTTTTCTTCCCCCCTGCTGAAACCTCGTGTTTTTTGAGTGGAGTTCTAGGTCAGGGCTGGTAAGCCCAGAATCTGGAACTAGCTAGAACTGGATTTTGCTCCATGCCCTTACTCATATCTAGGCACTGTTTACCTGCTGGGCTTCATTCTCAGAGGAATGAATAGCTAGACAGGTTGCTGAATTATGAACAAGAATGACTGCTTATTAATTCCTTGTGGGAATCATTTTTATAGTACAATTGACAATAATAATAATATTTATAATCAAATCAACTCTCCCTCCTGAGTTTAGGATGACCTCACACTGAGCATCCTGAGATACACCGAGGACTCTCTACCATCTTGGATGCTCTAAGAATCAGCTTGCCACTGGCTAGCAAGAGTGTGGAACCTGCAGTCTCCAGGCCACATGTGGCCTTCTAGGTTCTTGGGTGTGGCCTTTTGACAGAGTCCAAGTTGTACAGAACAAATCCTTTCATTAGAGGGATTTGTTCTGTGAAGTTTGGATTCAGTCAAAAGGTTGTACTTGAGGACCTAGAGGGCCACATGTGGCCTTGAGGCTGCAGGTTCCCCACCCCTGGGCTAAAGATATATGTGCGTGATGACCAGGAAGTTTATGGTGTCTAATGACAAAGAAGTCATGGAATCATTAAAAAAAAAAAAACAGAACTGAAGGAGTCCTAAGATATCATCTAGTTCTCTACCCTCATTTGACAGATAGGGAAATGGAGGCCTTAGAGAGGCCAAGTGATTTGCAGGAGTTCAGCTGATAAGTGGCAGAGCAGTTATATTCAATAGTTATATTCAATGAGGGATGGAAGGAAGTCAAGAGAATCGCAAGAAGAGATAATTTCTGGCCCAACCTTAAGCTTCACAACTGGGATACATGTGAGTATAGGACATAAACCTGTGATTTATGATTCATTCATCATATATTAAGCATCTACTATGTGTAAAGAGAGGCAGCTGGGTGGGCCTGGAGTCAGGAAGACCTGAGTTCAAATCTAGTCTCAGATGCTCTCTAGCTGTGTAACCCTGGACAAGTCACTTAACCTCTGTTTGTCTTAGTCCACTGGAGAAGGAAATGGCCAACCACTCCAATATCTTTGCCAAGAAAACCCCATACAGAGTCAAAAAGAGTCAGACATGACTAAACAACTAACCAACAACAAAATGTGCAAAGTACTGTGCTAAATCTAGGGGATATATAAAGTTTTGCTAAGTATGGATCTTATAATCTAGAAAGGGGATAAGAGAGCAAAGAGCTATATACATTGATATTTATTTTTTTCTTTGTTTCTTTATTTCTCTAGTTTGATCTTTACAACAATCCTTCAAGGTAGGTACTACTGCTATACCCATTATACTGAGGAATAAATTGAGACTCTGAGAAGCTAAGTGACTTGGCCAGAGTCATACAGCTATCAAGTGTTCCAGGAGGAATTGGATCGACTCCAAGCCCACAACTCCATCCATTTCTCTAAGCTGCTTTTCAATCAATCAATCGATCGATCGATCAATAACAAATATTTACAAGTATAACAAATAATTTCCCTCTTGGCCCTGATTCCTGAGTCTCAGACATCCACACCACACTGCAGTCTCATCCTGGAACTTCCTTCAACACCTTTGGCTTCCTCACCCTGAAGCCTTTAACCACCTTTACCAGCCTTCTCAAAGTGAAACATTCCTTGGGGCAGAGACTTTCTTTTTTCATATACTTGTATGCTCAGTACACAGTAAGCATTTAATAAATGCCTTTTCCTTTCCTTCCTTTGGCTTTCCTGCTTTCTTTTAAGTCCCAGCTACAGTCCCACCTTTTACAAGAAGCCTTCTCCAATCCCTCAGAATTCT
>JAQQSZ010016656.1:0-10974 GCA_028646595.1 Phalanger gymnotis
CGGGGGGGGGTGGAAATGGGGAGAAAATCTGTAATTCAAACGCATGTGAAAATCAATGCTGAAAACTAAACATATTAAAAATAAATTAAAAAAAAAAAGTTTCCAGGATAGAGACAATTTCATCCATTGCCAGCCATGACATGAGGGAACTGAATGAAGGAAATTGCACCTCTCAGCAAGAAGGGAGGGCTGTCTCTCCACTTTTTTTTTCTTTTCTACCAGGGTTGTCAACCAATGGGCAAGAACTCCAAAGCCTCCTATATACTTTAAAGGGAAATAACAAGATTCTATTTTATTTAATGTGTACAGTACACACACACGCACACGCACACACACACACACACACATGCACATGGATGTTATTATGTAGAAACAAAGTCACAGAGTTTCAGGCCTAAGGGGAACTTTGATAGCCTCTTCATGCTATTCATCCTCATTAAGGTTAGGTTACACCTGATGTAACTTTAGGTTGGAAGAATCTTACAAATGAAAAGAAGATGAGAGTGGGGGATGCCACAGTGCTTAAAAGTATTATTCTTAACATTACCTGGATTTATACATAAAAATTATCTGGATAATTTAGGCACTCTATGTAGGGCATAATTATGTAGTGGCAACTAGGTGGTGCAATGGAAAGAGTTATAGGCTTAGAATCAGGAAGATCATTCTTCCTAAGTTCAAATCTGGCCTCAGGCACTCACCAACTATATCACCCTAGGCAAGTAATTCACTTAACCCTGTTTGTCTTAGTTTTCTTATCTGCAAAATGAGCTGGAGAAGGAAATGGCAAACCACTCCAGTATCTTTGCCAAGAAAGAAAACCCCAGATGGGGTCAGGAAGAGTGGGATACAACTGAACAACAAAAATTTTATGTGAACCTAAATCCTACAAAAATTTAAAGCAAGGAGTGTTCTTTTCCCTCCTCTGTGTGTGTGTGTGTCCGTGTGTCTGTGTCTGTGTCTGTGCATGAGTGTGTATGTATGCATATGTAGCTAAATCATCCAATTCTATCATCCAGAAAACAATATTTTTTCAGTGGGGGCTGATCTTTCTCTGCAGGTTGTCTCATCATGAGCTGTGCTTCCTCTTAACTAATGCCTTTTACTGTGATTACATCACTGCTGCAGGACGTGCCACTGAGGATCCTATAACATCAATCATCCAGCTAGACCACTCACTGCTACTTCTCTCAGACCATATTTACCAATATAGAGAAGTTCTACATCCCTGGGGGAGACATTTCATGCTATTAACCTCTGAGCTAACAATTCATTTCCTCCACTAAGAAGATCTGGGTTGATATGTAAGACAATCTGAGAATATTATACCTTTCTGTGGGCAATTACACCCATTGACCTCAATAGTTCATCAACCTCACAGTAAAAGTATGATTTCCACCTTGCTACCTACCCAAATATGATAAGCATTACCAGTTCTACTATCGAATCTGTATGCCATAGTCCAACAAACCATGATAGGACACCATGTTCATCATTGCTCAGGTAGAGAGGTGAGAGAGACAGGAGATAACATGCTTCAACAAGGGACTAACAAAGAGAGAACTAAGAGATAAAAATAGCAATATTTGGTTTTAGACTCGGAATCCTCAGATATATAACTAAGCATCCTCCTTCAGTAGGAGATTTTTTTTCATCTCTCTCTCCATTCTCTCATTCCTCCTGGTTCCTCCTCTGGAATCTCTCCTATCTGGAACCTTTCTTGTTAGACATTCCCAACTTTCTAGCTAATTGGCATCTACTTGCCCATAGCATCAGAGGTAGGAAACCAATCAGACATATACTTAAAGCTTTCCACTCTTTATGAAATACCTGGCCCTCTTCAGCATCACCAAATAACCATTATTCGAACTAACTCAGGCATACCGTACACAATTTTGGATTAGTAAAGAGAATCTAATATAACCCAAGGGTCATGTCCAAAGGGAGACTTTCATATGATCATAGATTTCTTCTTTCTCCTGCCATTGCTTCAAGATTATTATCATCCAAAGCCTGGGTTTTCCCACTGGCAAAGTTATTTTCTGCCCCTTGTGAGATTTGGTTATATCCTTTTCTCTTAGGTGACAGTCCCTAGAAAAGGGAGTATGGTGGCTTCATGAATTTAATGTGTCCATGGGGGTTACACATAACTCAGCTTTCCCATGTGACCAGTTTGAGCCAATGAGGTAGCAGAAAATTAGCTACTTGATATAGTGTAATTGAGACGTCATCTCCAAGCTAAAACAAATGTGTTCATTTCTTCTGTCTGCTACATCTTGCTGTTTTCTGTCAGGGACGTTAGAGCCTGTGATACATTAGAACCTGATCTGTGTACATCATAAACCCTAAGTCTGTATACATCTGTATACATCATATCTGTATGTCTGTATACATCATAAACCCTAGGTCTGTACACACACAAATACAAAACAGAATAAAGCTTGGTACTCAACATGAGCTGGATGATTTAAAACGACTGGAAGATTCCACAGTGTAGTCATAGCCTCAATAAAGTGGCACCATTCATTGATTCACTCACTATTTGTTAAGTGCCTCTTAGGTTCCCAGAGCCACCCTAGGTTCAGTGGAGCTAAACAAAAATGAAATAATCCCTGCCTTCAAGGAGCTTAAATTCCACCAGAGAAAACAACTTATATACAGGTAAGTATATACAAATTATGTGCAGTAATTTAAACAATGGAAACACAACAGGGGGATGACAGAAATAGAGAAAAGCCTCATGCAGAAGGTGGCACTTGAGCTGAGCCTTGAAGGAACTAGGGATGCTAAGAAGCAGAGATAAAGCAAAAGTGCATGCCAGGCACGTGAGATAGCCTGTGCAAAAAAAAAAATAGATGCAATATTGTGTATGGGAGTTGGTAAGTACATTGAGTTAGACCAGAATGTCAGGGGAGTGAGGAGAAGTAATGAGAGTTCAGACTGGAAGTATAAGTTGGAATTAGACTTTGAAATGCTTTAAATGACAGAAAGAGGAATTTGTGTTTTATCCTAGAGACAAGAGAGAAACACCGAAGCTTCTTAAACAGGATATTGACAGAGTCAGATCTATGCTTCAAGATCAGTTTGGCAGCTGTCAGGAGGATAGGAAGAACAGAGACTGGATGCAGGAAGACCAATTGGGAGATTATTGCAGCAGTCCGGGAGAAGGATGGTGAGGCTTGAACTAGAGTAGTGGCTGTGAATGAAGAGAAGATGGATATGAGGTTAATAGGATACCAACTGGAAGATGACTTATTGACAGTTGGTGATTATAGCTCAGAAGAGGTACTCAAGTTGAATATATAAATCTGGGAATCGTTAGCATGTATTTTAACACCTTTTATGTTCCAGTCGCTCAGTTAAGCACTGGAGATACAAAGAAAGGCAGAAGAGAACCTGCTCTCAAGGAGTGCACAGTTTAAGGAAACAAAATGCAAACAACTATGTTCAAATGAGAGAGAGAGAGAGAGACAGAGACGGAGACAGAGAGAGAAACACAAACAGACGGAGACAAAGACAGAGACAGAGAGATGATAAAAGAGATAAGCAGCAGAAGTTAGGTATTAGCATTAAGGAGGATTGGGTAAGGGTTCTTGTAGAGGGTAGAATTTTAACTGGAACCTGAAGGAAACTGAGGAAGCCAGGAAATGGAAGTGGGGAGGGAGGGAATTAAAGTCACAGGGGACAGACAGTGAAAGTGTATTCAATTAGGATATAGTGTCTTGTCTGAAGAATAGCAAGAAACCAGTGTCACTGGATCACAGAATACGGCGTGGGGTGAAGGCATAAGAAATAGGAAAACTGGAGAGGTACAAAAGGCCCAAGTCTGAATGACACATAATTTTGTATGTGATCTTGGAGGTGATAAAGGGCCACTGGAATTCATTGAGTAGGGGCAGTGACATGATCAGACACTTTGGGAAGGTAAATTTAACAATTAATTTAAGGATGGAATGGAGTGAGGACAGACTTGAGGCAGGAAGACCAACAAACAAGCTATAACAATAATCCAGATGTGAGGTGGAGAGGGCCTGCACCAGGACAATGACAGCATCAATAGAAAGAAGAGATGATATATAAAAAAATTTATAAAGGGAGACGGAACACAACTCCATAGGACTTGGCAACAGATTATATGTGAGGTGAAGAGACTGAAAGAGATTGAAGAGTCCAGAATGACACTGAGTTGGGTGTCTGGGAGGATAGTAGTACCCTAAACAGTAATAGGAAAATTAGGAAAAAGGAAGAGGTTGAAGCAGGGGAGAGAAATGATAATGAGTTCAGTTTTAGACACCTCGAGTTTAAAGATGCCCATGGGACAGCCCATTCAAGACGTCCAATCAGTGATTGACGTGAGGAATAAGTAGATCTGAGAATTATTGGCACAGAGATAATAATTGAATCACCAGATGCTGAGATCACCAAATGAAATAACATGGAGGTAGAAAAGAAGAGGCCACAGTAAAGAGGCCTAAGGAGACACCCATCATTATTGGATGTAATCTGGATGAAGATCCAATAAAAGAGGCAGAGAAGAAATGGTATGTCAATGTCATAAAAACCTAGGGAGGGGAGAGTAGCCAGAAGGAGAAAGTATAGTTGTTTGGTTAATAGCATCAAAAGTTGCAGAGGTAAAGAGAGATGAGTTCTGGATTATTACACATAGCATCAACCAATTCATTTCATGATAATTTTATTAACTCACTAGTGTTACCACTCCAGTGCAGCAACACTGATTGGGTCTGAGACACTTTGTTCTTGCAAACCCAAGTGACCCAATGAGCAATGATGTGTTGGTTTGAGAAAATAAGTAGCACGGAAGCAATGTGGATCAAGGTGTGTGTGTGTGTGTGTGTGTGTGTGTGTGTGTGTGTGTGTGTATGCATGTAATATGTCTATTATCCTACAACTGGCCAAATCTATCCAGCTGAAGTTAAATAAGCGATTTAAACAATTCCTTGGATGATGCAGGGGAAAGCTTTTGCCTGAACTGTCCTTGAATTATAGCTGTGTAGACTTGGTTAAATCAACTAAATTTGTTTTGTAGATACATTCAAAACAATTTGACCAGCTTGCAAAGAATTTATCAGATCTTTCCTCACTCTCCATTTCCATAGGCATAATTCATCCAGCAGGATGGCTATGAGGCATATCTTCATTTTTTATTAACATTATCCATTCATCACAGCCAAATTCCTTTCAGACATAGTTCAGTTTCTTCACAAGTTCCAGCCTTGGCCCTGGCAACCCAAGATAATTTGTACGCCTTAACTCTGTTGTTATAAAACTATGAAACTTTTCCTGGGTCATGCCTTGTTAGAGACAAATGTTGATGTTGATTCCATCTACATTTTAAAGTTTCGTAAGGTATAGTATCTTAAGGTATCTGAAATTCAGTATTAAATGATTTGAAGAGATAATTAATTAATTTCCTATCAGTATCACAGAATCTCAGAATTTCAAGTTTAAAAGGGGATCTCAGTAGCCAGTTAGCTGTAATGGCAAGTAAAGTGGGACTTTTTGTTGTCTTTTGTTTTGGAGTGCTTCTCAGCACTAAGGCAATGAAGTGCCTTTGAGTCTTGCCTTTGTTTCAATCAAGAGTCTTTGATTGAATCAAAAGTCTTTGATGACCTGCTTAAGTCACAGGGAAGGCTTAGGTCACATGGGTTTGAGTCACATGGTTGTGATGCCCTTTGACCCTGAAGAAGTGTATATATACTCTGAGATTAACATTTTGCTTGGGCCTCACTCACTGGAAGAGTGTTATGTGATTTGGCCAGACCGGATTCTGAGTAGCTGTTAAGGAGATGCCTAGCTTTGAAAAGCCCAGATGTTGGGTCTTCTCTCTCTCTCTCTCATAAGTATGTACGTAATGTCTTGGACAGACGGCTAGAAGCCTATCTGCTGATTTGTGTTATTTTGCTCTGTTTATATAATTTCTGCTTGTAATTTCTGTTTGTGTTTTCTGAAGTTTGGAGTGATGACATTTTCCCCCAAACTAAGTGAATGATATATGTTATGTTTAATTAATGTGAGATTGTAAACCCCTTAAAGTTGCTTTCCTTAGAAAAGCAGATCAAAGAACCTGTGATATCAGGCCTCTTGTGTGCTGGTGTTATTAGTCTTACACAACCACAGTAGCAACAAGCAGCATTGTTGTTACACTAACGCATATCAGAAAAGGAATCCCCATTGTAATACATCAGTCCATTATCAAGCATTTATTAAGTATCTAAGTCTCAGACGCTGGCTTAGGGAATATGGTTACTTAAGCAAAAACAAAACAACCCCTGCTCTCATGGAGCTTTTACTCTATAATATACCTGACAAGTAGTCATGAGAGCTCTGCTTGAATACGTCCTTTGAGGAAAAGGCACTACCTCCCAATATAGTTCATTCTACTTCAGAACAGTTCTGATTATTAGGAGGGCAGCTAGGTGGCACAGGGGATAGAGCACTGGGCAGATAGATGGCACAATAGATAAAATTCTGGGCCTGGAGTCAGGAAGACTCTTCTTCCTGAGTTCAAATCTGGCTTCAGCCACTTACTAGCTGTGTGACCCTGGGCAGTCACTTAACCCCATTCATCTCAGTTTCTTCATCTGTAGAATGAGCTGGAGAAGGAAATGGTGAACCACTCCAGTAGCTTTGCTAAGAAAACCTGGAATGGGATCACAAAGAGTCAGACAGGACTGAAAAAAAAATGGCTGAAACAACAATAATTGTTAGGAAATTTGAAATGACATAAAACCTGAATGGATCCTCCATGCTCTTGCTTTATGTTGGGGAAGAGGCAAATCTGTGACTGACAAGGGAAAAGAGCCTTTGTTTTCTTTTGCCATTCTCATTGACATTTTTTGGGGCATTCTTTCCTGCCTGGTGATAAACTGACACTTGGTTTTCCAAGACTCAGAACTTGGGTAGCTACTAGCAAAAATATTTCTCTACAGCTCCTGAAAATCAAATGAAATTGTGCTGGATTGGGTAACATAACTTTGACATAGGAGCATTAGATCGTGAATTTAAAGGTAGAAAGAACCTTCCAGGTCCTCTACTAGAGATCTTTCATTTTAAAGATGAGGAAACTGAGGTGTAGAGGTAAAATGATCTGTCTTAGGTCATACAGGAAGTGAAAGAATGGGAATGCAGATCATGGTCTTTTGGACTCTTTTTCTTTACTCTTTTTTCTGGGGATGGGGAGGGGAGTGTGGGAGAGAAATGGGGCTAGATCTATGACTTTATTGGTATTGAAATCTCCTGATGAAGAAACTCCCCCTACCAATGTAGGTAGTTCTCATCTTCAACTTACAGTCTTAGAAAATTGCTTTGAGACACTGAGAAGTTAAGTTACTGGCACAAGGTCATATATTGAATATAATAATAATAATTAATAATAATAATAGTTAACATTCACACAGCTAATCTGATCTGAGACTGGATTAGAATTGAGAGGGACAGTAGCTTTTGCCTGAATTACTCCAATATTGTAGTGGCTCACTACCTTCCAGCACTAAATCCGTGATCCTATTATACTTTATGTTGTATCTGAACAAGGACTTTTATCATGTTATAATACAGCTCATTATTACATGGTTTTGAATATGCTGCAGATCAGATCATTCCTTCCCCCAAGTAATTACTATAACTGTCACATAAGGGTGTGGATAACAGTCGGTGGTAGATGCTGGGGAAGGAGCTACAACTGGGAAAGCCAAATAAAGGCTTAAATTATTAGGCAAGTAGCTAGGGTGAATATAAGGCTGTGATCTAGAAACAGACAGGCAAACTGCAGTCAGGACAATATGTGGTCATCAGCCTGGTCAAAGGGGAAAAAAACCAGCACACCAATGTCAGAAGGCAGAATAAGATATAAATTCCAGGGTTCACACAAACCAAACCCAAAGGTCAATGAACATTACTCCAGTGCATTTGAGTTTGAAGTATTTAGGAGGTATTATGATTTCCTGTAATAGCAGCTTCTATTATCAACATTAAAGCTACAAATTTATAGGAGTTAGGGGGTTTCCTGGATATCACAAGTCTTGAGAGCAAATTTCTATAGGTATTTCAGAAGGTCACAATCTGCTTCTACAACTCAAGTAATTTATTTTTCAAATGTGAAATGCTAAAGGCCTAGATAGGGGAGGAGAAAGAGGCATTAAGGGGGAAGAGGCAGAGGTACTATTGAAATCTGTATGGAAGACCTGTATTTTCAAGATATGGTATGTTCTATTAAAGGTTTTATGAGGCCCTTCAATTAATATTATCATTTCTAGAATGAACTAGAGAAGTAGCTAGAACTTTCCAGTAATTACAACAAAAATCAAAGAGATTCCTTCCACAAAGAGTCTCCAATGAAGCAGGTACACATCTGGAATCAATCACAGTGTGAATTTCAAGGAGTATTGACTTCTCAGACCCAGCAAAGCTCAAGGAGTTTTTTTTAAATTTTTTTTTTATTTTTAATTTTTTTATTTTAAACAAATACAAATTAAGAAAAGAAAAAAGAAACAAACTTAAACACTAAAACTGAAATCATACAAAATAAGAAAAGAAAAAAGACATTGTCATATGCACAGTACAATGTGAAAGAGGATTCAAATATACAGCAATAATTTTCCATTTCAAGAAAGTCTACATAATAAATACTATGAATTGTGTTGAGAGCTGTCCATCTTTTCTTTGCTTCCTTGTAAGTTTTCTTTTGTTTTCTGCTGTGCACTTTTTACTTTGTTCTTCCCCTCCCCTCCTTCCCCCCAACAAAGGCTATGATTAAGTGAAGATATGATTTATAGATGTAAATGTAGATATGCATATACATATATGCATGTTTACACATGCATATATTCATACGTATATAAACATATACACACAAAGATATATGTACATATATACACATATACCCATACATACATATATTTGCACATACAAATACTTAGATATCAATAATCATGGTCATATATAGATATATACATTCATATGCATCTACGTAAGACCATATTATACTTGTTTGTCCTCTGTTTCTCTGAGGGTAGATAACCTCTTCCTTCATAAGTCTGAGTCTTTCCATATCCATTTTTCTAAGTCTACCAACTCATCATTTCCTACAACACAACAATATCCTCACCTTATACTGTCTAGTTGTTTCAAATAGTCCAAAATATTGATAAATATGGTTGACACATAGTATAGTTTCCCTATTTTTCTCTTTTGATTAGATCTATTTCAGCCTTCACTTTGTCAGAGATCATGATTACCAGCCCTGCTCCTCTTTTCCCTAACAAATTCTACTCCTGATCTTTATTGTATATTTGTGCATATCTTTTATTTCCTATCCCTCCTGAGACCTTTACTTTACTTCTTCCTGCTACCTTGCCTTCCTATTACTGAACTTATGCTCTGTCTAAAAGTCCCTCCCTTGTCTTCACACCAATTCATCTAAACACCCTTCTATAACCCTCATTTACCTGTTCCCTCACCCTCCCCTCTAAAGACCCCTCCTTTATCCTCTCCTCCCTCCTTATCCCCTTAGCATTTTATTTCTTTCTGAATTTAGAAGACTTTTATACTCTTCTTCTAGATATATATGTATTGTTCCCTCTTGACCCCTTTCCCAGGGAAAGTAGGTTTCCAGAACTACAATGCTTCCCCTCTTGTCTAATTCCTCTGTGTTGGTTCTTCCTCTAGCACTTCATTTGTATAAAGTAGATACTCTTTTTAGCGGTTCCTAAATGGTTTTACTTTTTTTTTAATTATATCATGCTCATGTTTACCCCAATCTTTCTTGTGAATTACCCAATAATTAATAACAATCTTAGACATGCATTATATACACATAAATGGTAAATAGTCTATCCATATTGAATCCTTTGTAATTAGTGTTTGGTATGTGCCTTATGTTTCTCTTGGCTTTTGTATGTCAAAATTTGTTAAATTCAGTTTTCTTTTTAAAACAACATCCTGAAAGTCTGACAATTCATTAAATGTCCATTTATTTTCCATTAAGAATTATGCTTAGCTTTGCTGGGTATATTTTCAGCCAGAACCCCAGTTCTTTTGCTTTTTTATATATAGTGTTCCAAGACCTGTCTTTTAGTGTTAATGCTGCTAGGTCTTGTATGATTGATTCTAATTGTGGCACCACCATATGTAAATCATTTTTTTCTTGTTGCTCATAATATTTTATCCTTGAGCTGGGGGCTTTAGAATTTGACTATGATATTCCTGTGGGATTTCAAGAAAGGCATTTCACAAATATCTCATTTTATCTTCACGACGATCCTGGAGATAAGTGCCCCCATTTTACAGATGAAGAAACTTGGGCAGATAGAGATCAAGTGATTTGCCTAGTGTCAGGTAGTGATTGGTGGATTTTTTCTATTTTTACTTTCCCTTTTGTTCTAATGCTTCAGGACAATTTTCTTTAGTTATTTCTTGTATTATTGTGTCAAGATTCTTTTTTTAACCATAGCTTTAAGGCAGTCTGATTATTCTTGTTTTCTCTTCTTGATCTATTCTCCAGATCCATTGTTTTTCTTAGGAGATGTTCCATATTCTCTTCTATTTTTCTCATTCTTTATGTTTGGCTTTATTATTTCTTGATCTCATAACTTCACTGACTTCCATTTGTACAATTCTAATTTTCAAGGAGTCATTTTCTTCCCTAAGAAGATCTTCTGGATCTCCTTTTCTAATTGGTTGACTTTCTTTTCTTAATCTCCTTGTTTTTCTTGGATTGTCATTTTTTTTTAAGTTTTTTTCTTCGGTCTCTCTCATTCGATTTTTAAAGACTTTTTAAGTTCTTCTATGAATTCCTTTTGGGCAGGTGACCATTTGACATTACACTTTGGGGTTAAAAGAGGGTTTCTTTGGGGGGTAGAGCCAAGATGGCGGCTGGGAAGCAGTGACTGGCATGAGCTCCCCACCAAGTCGCTCCAAAAACCTATAAAAAAATGGCTCTGAACCAATTCTAGA
>JAQQSZ010016657.1:0-10974 GCA_028646595.1 Phalanger gymnotis
TTCTATTTCTCTAACTTGCTTTTCCAAATCCTTTTTGAGCTCTTCCATGGCCTGAGACCAGTTGATGTTTTTCTTGGAGGCTTTTGATGTAGGCTCTTTGACTTTGTTGACTTCTTCTGGCTGTATGTTTGGTCTTCTTTGTCACCAAAGAAGGCTTCCAGAGGCTGAGACTGAATCTGGGTGTGTTTTCGCTGCCTGGCCATGCTCCCAGCCAACTCACTTGACCCTTGAGTTTTTCAGTGGGGTATGACTGCTTGTAGACTAAAAAGTTCTATGTTCCAAGCCTGAGGGGATGCACCAGCTCTGCCACACCAGCATTCCTCCTTCCCCAATAACCCCCAACCAGGACTGGACTTAGATCTTCAGCAGCCTTTTCACTCCTGCTCTGATCAGCCACTTAATTCCTCCCACCAGGTGGGCCTGGGGCCAGAGGCAACTGCAGCTGTAGTTCTGTAGCTGCCCCACCTCTGCTGCCCCAGGGGTGGTGGCTGAACCTGAACTTTATCCCAGATTGGGGGAAGGAGTAATCAGAATGCATGCCATTCTGGGGTAGGGGGAGGGGAAAGATGGGGGACATTTTGGAAATTGAAATCTTGTGTAAGTGAATGTTAAAAACTAAAAATAAATTTGTTACTGAAAAAAAAATTCGGCACTGAGAGGATATCCATCAGTTGGATGAATGGCCAAACAAGTTGTAGTGTAGATATGATTGTGATCTATTACTATTGTGCTCTAAGAAATGATAATCAAGATGTTCCAGAAAATCTTGAGAAGACCTATGTAAGTTGATGCAAAGTGAACTGAGCAGAACTAGAAGAACATTGTACACAGTAACAGCAATATTTAACAACAGTCAAATGTGTAAGACTTACCTACTCTGATTAGTACAATGATTCATGACAGTTCCAAAAGGCTCATGATGAAAATGCTATCTACCTCCTGAGAAAGAACTAATGAACTCTGGCTGATGTAGAAATGTGTTTTTCATGATTTCACATGTATAATGGTTATTATATTGTTTACCTTCTTAATGAGTGAGGGAGGGGAAGGAGGGAAGGTGAGAATTTGGAATCAAAATAATATTTAATAAATAGATAATAAAAGATACTATTTGTATAAAAATGTTTGACAGATTTCATTTAAAAATGCTCATGGTGGCTTAAATAAATACTTTCTCAATTAAAGAAAAATGTGTCATTCAAAAAAAATTATCTCTGCTGGATCTGTTTCCTAGGCCAGTTGTTTTTCCAGTGAGATTTCACATTGTCTTCTATTTTTTCATTCTTTTGGTTTTGTTTTATTGTTTCTTAATTTTTTCATAAATTCATTAGTTTCCATTTGCTCCATTCTAATTTTTAAGGAATTGTTTTCTTCAGTGAGCTCTTGGACCTTTTCCATGTGGCTAATTCTGCTTTTCAAGACATTCTTCTCTTCATTGGTTTTTTGGACCTCTTTTACCTATCTTTCTATTTTGTTAACTTTATCAATCTCACAAATCAGTCAGATCTGATTTATTTTGCTTTTTACTAATTATTAGTGCTTTGGAGGATTTGTTTTCATATGTCTATTGTTAGCTAGGATTTCTTTCTTTGAGTTCTGCCTGTTCATATCCTTTAACTAACTATCAATTGGAGAATGGCTCTATTCTTATCAATTTTTATCAGCTTCCAAATAGAACTGGGAAGTGAGATCTTTATTAGAGAAATTCACTGCAAAGATTTCTCTCTCCCCATCACCTGCTTCCATTTTAATTTTAGCTACATTGATTTTGTTTGTGCAAAATCTTTTAAAGTTTTCACAATTAAAATTGTCTATTTTTCTTTTCTTTCTATTATTCTCTCTATCTCCTACTTGGTCATGAACTATCTTTTTATCTATAGATCTGAAAGGTAATTTTTTTATTTGCTCGTCCAATTTGTTTATGATTTTACCTTTCATGTATAATTAATGAACCTATCTTTGCATGTGGTTTTAGTTAGACTATACTTAGTTTCTATAAGAATGCTTTCTATTTTTCACTAAGGTTTTTGTTGACTAATGAGTTCTCACCCAGTATCTGGGTTTATTTGGTATTTGGTTTATCAAACATTTGCTTACTATGTTTATTTGCTCCTGTGTGATATATACCTAATATCTTCCACTGATCAATAGAAAATTATCACTTCTCATGAGACTCTTGACCTTTTGTTCCTCCAGATGAATTTTTAAATACGTTTTCTTTTCTTATGAAGTAATTCTTTGGTAGTTTGGTTTGGCATTGAATATGTAAATTAATTTGCATAACTTTGTCATTTTTATTCCTGCTGAGAAGCAATTAATATTTATCCAGCTGTTTAGGTCTATATTTATTTCCATAATAAAGTTTTATAGTTGTATTCACATATTTTCTGTATGCATCTTGACAGGAAAAAATATATGGTTTATACATTCTACACCTATTTCAAGTGGTCTTTGTCCTTCTATGTCTTTCTTCTGGGTTTTGTTGGAAAGATACAGAAATCTCATGGCTGCCATGGTGCAGTGATGGGGGACCTGCAGTCTTGAGGTCACATGATGGGCCTCTAGGTCCTCAAGTGTGGCCCTTTGAGTGAATCCAACTTTCACAGAATAGATCCTTTTATTAAGGGAATTTGTTCTTTGAAGTTTGGATTGAGTCACTTGAAGACCAAGAGGGTCGCATGTGGCCTGGAGGCTGCAGGTTCCCCACCCCTGCCCTGGTCACATGTTGCTCTTCATAAAGCATAGAACAATGAGAAAAATCAGTGGCTCTGCCTTTTACTGCCTACGTAATCATGGGCAAGTAAATTAAACTCCCCTGACTACCGTTTCCTCACTTTTAAACTGAGGCATTTGTACTAGATGACTCATAAAGTCCTTTTAACTCTAAAATCTATGATTCTAATTAAGTCTTCATTCATTTTTCATGATAGTATATTCCTTGGATCTCACAATATGGAAGTCATTTTTATCCACACACCCTGGTTTCGGGCAGGACATGTTTTATGTTGTTATGTTGTTGTCAGGATGGTTATCTTAGAGTAGATTCTAATTTGTTACCTAACAAAGAGCCTCAATTGCTTTATTTATTAGTGAGCTAGCAGGATTTCTTGTATTCTGGTTATTGTTATCAAAGCTGAGGAATTGCTATTTTGAACCATCATTAAGTTCTCTTAGTGAAATAACTCTTATTTTATTTTCAGGTGTTCTAGCTAAAATTTCACCTCTTTCATCCCCAAGTCCTTCACCTATTCAAGGGAGCCCAGCCAATAGCCCAATCAGCAAAATTTCTGCAATACAGTTTCCAGAATCTGCAGAAGTAACTTCCAAACAAGGCCTAAGCTCCCACAGAATCTTAACATATACTCAGAGTGCACCAGATCTTCCTGCACAGATCTTCACTCCACCTGTTATATGTACCAGGTAAGAGGATTAGTATGTCCCAGAATAGTATGTTACCTTCTCACTGAGTGGATGAATGAAAACCAGGATCAAATTATGGTCAATTCTGAAAGTCTGAATAAATGAGATTTTACTTTAGTTGTGCTATTATTTGGAATCCTTTTCATGTAAAATGGAGGCAATATGGTGAAGTCAATAGAGAGCTGGCATTAAAGTCAGAAAGATGTGGGTTCAAGTCCTGGCTTTGCAACCCTGAGAAAATTGTGTAATCTTTCTCCAGTCTAGGCAACTGTCTATGATGATAAATTTCAGAGAGTGTCAACTTGAATTGATAGATAGAGTTTCCTTGTCCATGAGTTAGCTATAACAGTGAAGTCACAGATTGAGTCCTTTTCCCCATGTAAAAAGAATCTCATGTAAAAATCATGTCATTGATATATATATATATATACATATATATATGTGTGTGTATATATATATTATATATAGTTTCAAAGGGAATACCAATAACAGCTGATTTTATATGATCCTTTAAAGTTTTCAAAGTTCTTTGCATTCCTTATCTTATTTACTTTTTAGTATCCAACCACCATTTAAAGAGTGAAGCAAACCATAAAGTCATCATTGATCATTTCAGAGTTAAATTATTGTATGTATGTTCTCATAGCAATTGCTGCCCTTGTATCCTGACCTCAGATTTCCATACTGATACTAAGCCCACAATGAAGTGTTTTCAGACTTGTTAGTATAGTTTAGTTTCTTCTTTTTTTCCCAGAAGCTCTGCAGCACAAATTAATATTTTATCTATTTTAAAAATCTCTATTTGAAAAATACAAAAGCATCATCATCTTCAGTTAGAGAAGTTAGAGAGGAAAAATGCAAGTTATTCTACCATTTACTCTTCTATCTTCAATGTATAAATCACAAAGCAAGTGTGACTTTTTCTGGAAGTGTCAGACTGCCTAAAACCCACTTAATTTGTGATTACAAGTGGCCTCAAGTATGGCTCAGAGGGAACTTCAGCAAAACAAGTGTAAAGTGATCATATCTTTTTTTAGTTATACTGAAGTATAAAATAATATCAAGTTTTTAAAAATGCTGATAAAAAACGAGTTATTTCACTATCAACCTATTCCCAAATGTTTTTGAGTTTAGTGGTATATATTTTATTTGTTCACACTTCAATTGATTCCAGGTTTAGGACTTCTTTCAGAAACAGTCATTTATGGGGAGCCAAACACACAAATTACTGTCATTTTACCTGCTGACTTGACAGGGTTTGTTTGAGAATCCTAATTGTTCAGGTGGAGCAATTGGGGAAATTATATGTGTGTATGTGTGTGTGTGTACATATACATGTATAAATATACATATATATCTACAGATAGATTGATATATAAGAATCTCTGCAATAAATTACTTTCTGGCAATTTAAAGCATAAATAATTTTTTAAAATATACTTATTTGTAAATTTAAGCACAAAAGTCAAAACTACTACCAAGCGCTCTCAGAGTCAGTTATAATTGGTATGAAGATAAAGCATCTGATAATTTTATCTCCATCAATGACTTTACTTTGATGCCTCAAAATTACATATATATTGACATTTAAGAGCCTAATTCTTGTTTTAAATAATATTTTTCATTTGCTTCTGGAATTTGAAAAAAAAAGATTACTTAGTATTAGTCCCCCCCTCCCCAGACTGGATACTCCTCCACTGAAAAATTCAGTTCCTTTGGAGAGGAGACATGATATGTAGAAATAACCCAAGGATCATAAGTCTCCCAGAAGAGTACAACAACACAAAAAACCTGAACACCAAATTGCAAGAAATAATGGAAGAGAACTGTTCAGAATTTCAAAACATAAAAACTGAAATACCAATTAAAAGAATTCATAGATCATCTCAAGAGAAAAAGGCAAAGACTGCATACTCCAACATACATCATAATTAAATTCATCATCAATTCAGAAATAATGAATTTTTAAAATAATCAGAATAAAGACTTTGAAATACAAAGGAATGGAAATTCTAGTAATTCAAGACATTCTGTACCAATCAAAAACATAGAAAGAAATATGGAAGAATGTGTTCCAAAGACCAGTGGAGCTCAGAATGTACCTCAGGGTGACCTAAACAGAAAATCTGAACTTAATGTTAAATAAAGAGAAAAAGAATGTTTACCAACAGAGATGTTTGAAACATTTTTAGGAAGAAAACTAGAAATGACAAAGTCATTTGCTTCTCAAACAGCACTCAAACAGCTCAAACAGCAGAAATGAAGGAAGAATAAAAATGAAGGAAGAATAAATAAAGGCAGCAGCCAAGGTCAGAAACAGCAACAGAGTAACAGCAGAAAGACTTCCTTCTAAATGCACACAAGGAGAGAGGAATAGAAGCAGAAGTCCAGCAGAAGTAACTGTGAAGAGGCAGGCCTGTGATGTTATGTGCATAATCTGTTGAAACCCAGCCTACATATGAATTAATTATTGTTTGACTTAAATTACAACATGGAATGACACATGAAAATGGGGGAGGGAAACTAGGGGGACAGAGAAGAATGTGATGTTCAGGAATCAAATCACAGGCTATCAATGAAGGAAAGGTGACTCCTGTAGTCTCAAGAAAAGCCTTCAGAGGAGTGGGTGAGGAGGAAAGAGAAATGATTGAAAGTGTGTGGGGATCAAAGAGGCCTTGCTTTGATAATAGGAAGGGGTTCTATTGATGAATGTGTCTATGGATGAAGAGAGATGGTGTGTGAAAAGAGATGGGGACATGCTTTGGGTATGATTTGGAGGGTTTGGTGCTTGAAAAGTCTACTGATCCTACCTAGGAGCAGAAGGAAATTGGGACTCCTGGGGCCAACTGACACATGGGGAAGTGGGAGAGCATGAACCAAGGGAGGAGATTTTTGAGGTGAATGGGGAGGAAGGGTAAACAGGGGCAGTACTGATAAGTTGTGGGCTACATAATCAGAGTCGTTGTAGGGAGGGAAACGGGGAATACATGGGATAAATTTTACAAGACAGCTGCAGAAACTACCTTCCCCAGAGAGAAGAGCTTAGAATGGATACATTGGAAGTTTTGAATATATGAGAGAAACTGAGAATAAAGACTACATAATTATAGGGGGGTCATGAATCAGAGAAAGAGGGTCTAGAGTAGATAGAAAGGAATGCTAGACAATGAAGGGAGTTAGAAAAATCATTTTTGAAAAGGGGAGGAAAAATGAGATTTAAAAAAACAACACTAATGAACAAGACTAGTTGAGGGCAGGGAAAGGGGGAAATTGAGAAGGAAAAGAAGGAGTGAAGGGGAAAGACTACATATATATTTATATATTATGAGTGGGTCAAAGAACAAATCACAGAAAAATGACTATGTAATAGAAAATGATAATGCTAAAACAACATACCAGAATTTCTGGGATAAAATTAAAGGAGTCTTTAGGGGGGAAATTATATTTCTTATAATCATATACTAACAAAATAGAAAAAGAACACTGATTGTTCATTTTTTTTTAAATTAGAAAGCCATCAAATAGACAAACTTAAATAAGCATAAGAGAGGAAATGTTAAAAATTTAAGAGGACATAGGCATGTGGGAAAACAAACAAGAGTGGAAAGCTACAAATAAAACTAAAAGCACTTTTTAAAAAAATAATAATAAAATTCATAAGCCCTTAGCTAACCTATTTAAAAAGAGGAGAGCAGAAAATCAAATCAATAAAATAACAAATGAGTAAGGTGAAATTACAAAAAAATGAGAATAAACAAAAAGAATAATCAGAATATATCATGAACATTTACATGCTAACAAAACAGAATTGAAAAGCATTCAAAACCACATAAAAGAATGTTTCAAAATCATCACAGTTATAAGAGAATTGCAAATCAAAATTACCCTGAATTTTCTCCTCATACTGGGCAAATTGGAAAAAAATGACAAAAAATGGCAACAATTAATGCTGAATGGGTTATGGAATGACAGGTATAGTAATTCATTGTTGGTGGAGCTGAGGATAGGTAATACCATTTTGGAAAGTAATTTTGCAATAATGGAAGTAAAATAAATAAAATGTCCATATTCTTTGAACCAAAGACTTGGTGGAAACTATTAAGAAAGACCCCATATACACAAAATATTTATAGCAATGCTTTTTGTCATATGAAAGAGTTGGAAACAACTTAAATGACCATCAATTAGGGAATGATTAAACAAATTGTGGCACATGTGTTTAATGGAATATTATTGCGATGTAAGAAATAATATTTGATGAATACAGAGAAGCATGCATATGACTTGATAGAGAGTGAAATAAGCAGAACTAAGAAATCTACTGTAAAAGTATAAATGGAAAGAACTACACACCAAAAAAGACAGAAAAGCCAATGTGGCAAATTAAAGATTAAGCAGGACTGAAAGAGACCTATTCCTTCAGGGAGGTGGGATATATCCATAGGGGCTACACATAGTACATGGTTGCAAACCTTTTGAATGTATTTATTGTGCTAAGTTTTTCCCATCTCTTAAATTTTTTTTTTATGTGAGATGTTGTGTCTGGGGAAGGATATTTGGGTTATTTTGATGTAAGAAGCAGAAATCATTAATAAAAATATTTCAAAAACTAAAGTCATCAGTAAAATTACTTTTAAAAAACTGTAGCATCCTAAAAAAACAACAAAAAGATAACTTAGTCTTCTCTAGAGCTTGTTTATGGTTCTCTTGTATAACTCCACTAGAAGCTCTCAAATCTAGATAAGATTTTAACTGGGAAAAATTCCTTAATTTGTCTAATTTCTCCTTTCACACTGCTTTTCTGCCTCCCAGGGCTCCAATGCCTCATGTTCCCAGCTGCCTTTCCTAGTCAATATACAAATACTCTAGATCTCTAAATTTCCATCAAAATTTACCACCTATCTGTTCTATCTTTTTTATTAGGTAACTTTCCTGGCTAATCTGGTAAATAAAATTATGCCACATTACTGGATGGCATTATATTAATGTGTTACTGCTCCAACATAACAACTTTCATTGTTTAAATGGAATCTTCTGGAGATGTATTGACTTAATCCAAAGAAGTAATGCTAATTATGGGAATTTTAGGTACCTCATCAGAAAATTATGCAATGTATTTTGGGGCAGATTGGTGGCCCACTCTCTAACTATAGCCTGTAAGCACAAACCTTCTCTTCTTAACACCCTGATATCAAACAACGATATTTTGCTAGTAGCTTTGTATTAACTGCATTTAAGGCTTAAGATAAATTTTAACAGGAGTTACTGAAAGGCCTCACTCACCAAGAAACCCAAGGTGATTTTTCTTTCTCAAATAAAAAATTGGATGAAATTTAGTATGTATGATATTGTTTGTATATACAAATATATAGTTGTTAGTAAATAATTTGCCTGCTGTCTCTTCCACTAGATTGTGGGCTTCCAGCAAGAACTGTTTTTGCCTTTCTTCATTTCCCCTAGTGCCTGAAATATAGTAAACACTAAATCCTTCCTAACTTCACTTGATTAGATAATACACAAAAGGCATACATAATTTTTACCTATCTTCTTTGGAGCAGACATTTGAGAAGACAAAGTATGATGATTCTCAAAAACTTGTGATCTATTTGAGAAGCCTGTAGTGCTACTCCCTGTTTGGAAAGATTTTTTTTTAAAAAAGCATTTTGTGGACAGAAACAAAAAAAAAATAGCTATTTGTATGCTGCTGGGCTTCACATTCTGATATTTAAAGTACCTAAAAGGAAATTTGCAGTAGTATTTAGGCTGATTTACTATTGAGGAGAAAAATCCCATGATGAGTAAAATTAATAAATTTCACTAATTACAAAAATAAATACTAAAATCTTAGGTTTTGGGGTTGTGTTGCTATTTTAGCAACTAAAACATGGCGCTTTATCAAAAAAAAACTGCAAAAGATATTTTAATGAAATTTATATGTGGTCAGTGTCTTAAAATTTTTAAATAAATAAGAATTTTAAATGCATGGATAAAGAGAATATGGAAGTATTCTTTGAAACATGTCAAAAATGCATGCTTATAACCTGCTTCATTCAATGTTTATCAGCTGTGGCAGACCATATAATCAAGGGAACTCTGCTGCTGGGACACTGGGAAGTGGCAATGCAGCTGCACATTCACCAAACAGAACAGGTAATTCTTTTGCATTTTTTTAAAAAAGAATACTGTGGGACTACAATTTTATTTCAAAAACAAGTATTTTGAGAGCTACCTATCTTAACCTTACTGCTTCCTGAAAATTTTCAATGTAAGCAATGTAAGCAACCATCTAAGAAGGACCCTTCATAACTCTTACCACCAATCAATAGACATTGATTGATTTCCTATTATGTACCAGGAACAGAGCTCAGTTTACATTTCTAGACAAGCACTGAGCTAGCTTAGATAGCTAGGCAAGGCTGCAAAGGACCTTTGCGATATGGCCTAGGTAATTTTGCATATTGGTGTTATAAATGCCCGGCAACAAATACTCTGCTTCCATCAAGCAGATCTTAAGGGTATTAAGGTTTTTATGAGGATGCTATTTGGTCATTAGAGTGGCAATTAAGGATGCTTTGCACATTATATTTTATTGATAGGTTCATTTATTGCCTCTAGTATCTGAATTTTTTTTTAAGCTCTAGCAGCCAGGATGAAAAGGGAAGAAAACATTGGTGGGGGTGGGGAGGGAGAGGAATACATGCTGTGCCCAGCATTTGTCAATTGGTGGCAACATTTCTGTAGGGTCAGAATGTTTGCCTTTCTAAATCTCCATTTGTTCAGTGCAGTGATAAGAAAGTAAAATAGAAACGAGGTCACTGGCCTGTACCTCTATGGGCTGCATATTGACTGCAAAAGGCACATATTGACATTATCTTTGTTTTATTGCATTTTTATTTGTTTCGTTAAATATTTCCAAATTACATTTCAATCTGATTCTGGTGGAATTTAGCAGTGTTGTGGGCTAGGAGTTCGATACATTTAGCATATATACTGAAACCAGAAGAGAAAGAACTTTTTTTCAAAAGCATTATTCCTGACCACATTAGCAATTTACTTGTAACTACCATTTCACTTCCAAGATTGATGAAAGTCATTTCAGGCCTTGTTAGTGCATTCTCTCCTAATAGTTAGGCTACTATTTTTATGTTTTTTTTTAAATTTATTTTTAATATCTTTAGTTTTCAGCATTAATTTTCACATGCGTTTGAATTACAGATTTTTCTCCCCATTTCCACCCCCCCACTCCAAGATGGCATGCACTCTGGTTGCCCCATTCCCCAGTCTGCCCTCCTCTCTGTCCCCCCATTCCCCTCCCATCCCCCCCTCCCCCACTTTCTTGTAGGGCAAGATAAATCTCTATGCCCCATTGCCTGTGCATCTTTTTTTCTAGTTGCATGAAAAAAAAACTTTTTTACTTTTGAACATCTATTTTTTTAAAACCTTGAGTTCCAAATTCTCTCCCCTCTTCCCTTCCCATCCACCCTCCCTAAGAAGTCAAGCAATTCAACATGAGCCACATGCGTATCATCATGTATAACCCTTCCACAATACTCA
>JAQQSZ010016658.1:0-10974 GCA_028646595.1 Phalanger gymnotis
CATGAATTGTATTTGATCTGTTTATAATGTACATTTATAATTTGTTTGTATTTGCTCTGAAATTCAGGTTGCTGGCTTTTCCTCCTGAGCTAACTGAGTGATATTTGTATATTACATTAAAGTAAGATTGTTAACCCCCTAATGTTACTTTCCAAGTACAAGTAATGTTACTTGGAAAGCAGATCAAAAGACCCTGTACTGCCAGCTCTTGTTGTTGGGCATGTGTTGATCTTTCACTCCCACAACAGCTGTTAGCCAAATTGTTGCTACAGAAGCCCACTTAGTTCTCACAGGTATTAAAAGCAGACCCTGCTGACCTTGAGTTTCCTTCAGGGTCCACCCTCCTCCAGTATATGGATGATGTATTCCTGTCCTCCCCAGATCTCCAGTCTTCCAACACTGACTCTATTTTTCTCCATACTTTCTTGGAACACAAAGGCCATAACACATCTAAAGAAAAGCCACAGTTTGCTAATGCCCAGTGAAGGTTTTGAGGGCATTTGATCTCAACAAATAGTCTCTACTTCAACCCAGACTGGTTGACTGGAGTGTTGGACTTCCCCTGTCTGTCAACCAAATGACAGCTTCACAGACTCACAGGATGCAGGTTATGGATCCCCTCCTTTTCCCTGTTAGCTTGCCCTTTTATGACCCCTTTAAAGATAGCCCTTGATCTGTTCCCCTAGAACAAAGTTTCCCAGGCTGCATTTGTCAATTTCGGGTAGTAACTTCAATAACGGCCAGAGCCTGAGCTAATCAACCAGAGGAAAAGTTGGGACCTAACAACTTCTTTGTTCTCTGAGCAAACTCAGAGAATACCTCTTCCTTTGTCAACCAGGCCAGATGGGGCTGACTTAAGAATATTCTTTCCTCCATTAATGACCATTAAGAATGAGACCCTTAACCCAAAACACTATTTTGAATAATGGGACTTTTCCTTATCTCAGTATTTATGGACATATACTCTGTTATGGTATATTAATGGTAAAGAAAATACAGGTGTCCTGCATCATAATTTCAATGGACATTTTGTGAACTCTGTCATCTTATTGTATTTACAACCTATCTAATTAACAAATTTCTTTCTTATACTGTGATTAAACATACATGAGGATTATAAATTTTGAGTGACACAGACATGCTGAGTTGGGACTGTCCTGAAATACATTTAAGCCTTCTCATTCTTTTGTTCAAACAGTCAGAACTTATGCTCTGGCTCCTTGTACATGCAAGAAAGCAAGCTTTGTTAGCTTTAAAGAAATAAACAATAAAGATTTATATGTCACCTAGCCTATTTGCCTCCTTTAATCAGACTTTCAGGTCAACACTATCATGGTTCAGCAACACATAAAACTACTCAATGCCTCCCTTGGTCAGTGATGAAACTCCTCTTGACCAAAAGGGGCTATCTGACCTTGACACCACAGTCAGAACAGGTTTAAATCAGTTGGAACTTATCCTCTGGCTTCTCTGAAAACTCCCTATTGCTGCAGCTGGAGCCCACTGTTCTGACAAGATATAATAATCTCCCCACCCCACCCCACCTGTACCCCAGCTGCCCCAGCCTTCAGGATATTTGGTTATACAATTTAATCCTTCCTGTTGCTGCCCCTCCCAAGCACTCCTCCCTCTTGAATGAATTTAAACCCTGTCCCTTCTGCCCCTCCCTGGCACTTCAGTATTTCCTGGTACTGTAGACCTAAATTACAATTCCCTTACCTCCATTAAAGACCCTTGTTGTTGCTAATTTAGTAATCCTCTTTATTTCAGGTGGATAGAATAAAAAGAGGAATCTCCCATTCATTCTGCTTTCATCAATTAAGCAGCAATTGACCTTTATTTTAATGATTTTGTGAATAAACTAACCACCACAGCCAGGGAGAAAGAACAAAATCACACAGAGACCTTACACATCCTGAAGTTGTTTCAATAATCTGGCTAGCAGCTGCTGTGGGGGTATAAGATCCACCAAAACCAGCACCCAGAAAGCTGCCAACACACTGCAAAAGCACAGGTTATTTTGATCTGCTTTTCTAAGGAAAACAACATTAAGGGGTTGACAAGCTTACTTTAATTCAGCATACAAATATTCACTTAGTTCAGGAGAAAAGACCAGCACCCTGAACTTCAGAGCAAAATACAAACAAAGTACAAACATCGACAGACAGACCTTGTCTGATTCAAATCCCAATACATAGTTACCAGAGTTTAACAAAGTCCCAACATCTGGGTTTATGAGCTAGAAGGCTTCTTAGCTACAGCTTCCTGGAAGTCTCCAAAAGCCACCAAGAGTGAGAGCCCTAAACCAATTACAAACACAGACAGACAGACCAAATACAGATTCATAGTTACCAACATCTAGGTTCAGCCTGGGAGCTCATAACGTGGGCTGGCCCAGTGTCACTCCCACCACCACTGCTGTGGGTAAGAGCTCCAAAGAAGAGAAAGCCAACCCCTGGTTTTATATCTTTTTCAGGGTCAGGGATGAGGAACACATGCGACTCATCCATGTGACTTAAAATCATCACAAAGAGGCTACTTAAACCCAAGTGGTCTAAGAGCCTCTGATGTCCCAAACCTATCACTCAAACTCATGTGTAAACTAGGCCCTGCCTTAGTTAGCCCCACCTGGGGCCCCACCTTGTTTACCAAGTCACACCCACATAGGTTTAGCACCTAATTGGGGTTTGGGCCTGGGGCTTAGCACCTAGTAAGACTCAAAGACACTTAATTAATAATTTTAAAACACTAAGAAAGTCCCAACTCAATTGATATTACAGAAGTTTATTAATTCTTTTATTTACTTGCTTATTAATTAATTTTTATTTAGTTAGTTATACGTATTACTCTTTGTAGCCAACAGTGGTCTCAGGAGTATTATAACTTGAAGAGGAGTTAGATGGCTACTCTACATATTTAGGGGGAAGTGGAATATCTTCTACTGTGTAAACATATTAAAATTTGCCTTGATGACCTGAAAGTTTGAAAAACACAAAATAAAGTGCTATTTTTTTTGACAGTGCACACTTGTAACTGATTTACCATTACTTATGCAAACTAACTAGTTGGTAAAAACACCAATCAGACATACTTCTCATTGCTAACCATCACACCTTTCTTAATCAACATTTCAAAACGATACAAAGATCATCCATTCTGGGAACAAGTCATCAACATGATTTTTCTGTGAGTGTGACTTGATCTTTACTAACCTTGTAGGTCAGGTATCATCCTCCCAAGTTGTCATTGGCCCAGTTTCTGTCAAACCTCACTGTTATCTTCATGCTAGGTTGAAAGTACAACATAGGATAGGTAGGAGGCATGTATTATCAGGAGAAAGCAGAAGTCTTAGTTGACATCAAAAAGAGGACTGATGGGTAGGGCTTCTGATTTTTTTTCTTTGTTTATTTTTTTTTTGTTTATTTTATTTTATTCTTTTTATCTCTAGCTCTGGATGGTATTGACTGTGATTAAGTTCTGATCTGTTTAACTAAATAATTTGATTGGCAGTTTATTACTTAAGGCTAAACAACTTTCAGGAATCAGTCAAAGTAAGATAGTTTTAAAATTTTTTAAATAAAGTTTTATTACATTTTACTACTCATGTACAGTACATATATATGTACAAACAGGTGTGTGTTAGGGGAGAGTATGGATTTGGCTCTAGGGGCATAGTTTGTAGATCCTTGGCATAAGCCATTGCCAAAGATATTTGTATTATTTTCCTATTGTCTGTCCTTAATCAGGGGTGAGAAAAGCAAATCTTTCCAAATGAGTGCTTATCTTAAAAATGAAAAACCAATTATATAATTTATTCAATCAAAAAATAGATTCATAAAAATGTAGTTGATTATGCTAAACTGACAAAAGTTTTGTTTTGGTTTTTTTTTTTTTCACTATAGACACTACCAGCTTTTGGACAGGACAGAAGTCTTCAGTTTTAGATTAGACTGTGGGTGATAGCACTTCTCTGTATTGTTAGTCTGGGGGCTCAACAATGAGTGAGAGTAACTGAACTTTGGATAGAGTTCCAGCATTAAAGAGAGCTCAATGTATACAGAAAAAGTCCCATTCCCAACCCATGCCACTAATAATTCAATTTTTCTACTTCCCAGGGTTACCAGAGCAATGATTGATTAAATGGGATGGGAAATATAGATCAGAATGCTCTCAGTGTGTGGAAATCTGTCATTTGAACTCCCTAGAACTAGGGTGCAAAAAAAAATCAAACCAAATCAAATAAAATAATTTCCTTTATTTCGAGATGATCTCAATTGTGCATGAAGTTGGTTGATATTGCAGTGCATAAAGTACTAGACCTGGAATAAGGAAAACATGAATTTGAATCCTTCCTTTCCACATTTATTTAGCTACTTGACTCTTGGCAAATCAATCTCCCTTAGTCAGTGTCCTAATGTGTAAAATGGGGATAATAATGGTGCCTACAACATGTTGTTGTGAGGACCAAAGTAAGTACATGAAAAGTGTTTTTCAGACCTTAGAGTGCTATATAACTACTAGTTATTAATATTATTATTGTCATTATTATTGTTAGTATTGTTATTTAGGTAACTAAAAGACTTTTCAACAGTTTAGGGAAAGAAGGCAAAATTCGAAATAAATTTCCTGGGGTGGAATGGGAGATTACACAGACATCAAAGTGTTCTAAGGAGTTGTCTTTATCTTTTAAATTTAATTGGCTTTAGGCTCACCCCCTAAAAAGGGGTTTTTCTCAATAGGGTTTACAATTTTCTCTCAAGATTCTACATTTAAATGCTAACCTATATAGGGTGCACAAGAGAAATTTTGAGGCAGCCATGTGGCACAGAGGGTAGAGCAACTGACCTGGAGTCAGGAAGACTCACTCTTCATTAGTTCAAATCTGGCCTCAGGCATTTCCTAGTTGTGTTACCCTAAGCAAGTCAATTAATCCTATTTGCCTACATTTCCTCATTTGTAAAATGGGCCTGGAGAATGAAATAGCAAACCACTCTAGTATCTTTGCCAAAAAACCCCAAAAGGGGTCAAAAAGACTTGGGCAACAATTGAAATGAATGAACAATGCAGATCTAGAAGATCCAGATGGCTGGTTGTTCATGCATTTGTTGTTTTAGGGAAAATAAGGCTACATATGTGTGTTGGGAAGCAAAATGGGCTCCTCAGCACTTAATTCAACAAGTGCCCTTGCAGAGTTTGGCTTTTGTTTGCTTTGAGTGATTCAGCTATTTCATTGAATCTTGCTAAGTGCTAAGCCCCACGACCAAGATTTGGGTATCCTCGGTGCCTCCTTGCCTCAGGGGAGGGCTTAGTTTAGACATGAGTTTGAGTGACATGTCTGGGACAGCAGAGGCTTTTAGACCAAGTGGATTTAAGTCACTCTTTGCGGTGATTCTAGGTCACGTGGGTGAGTCGCATGTGTGGCTCACCCCTGACCCTGAAAAAGATATAAAAATCAGGGGTCGGCCTCAGCTTACTAGGAGCTCTTTGTTGAAGCAGTGGTGGTGGGTGACTCTGGGCCAGCCCTTGTTCTGAGCTCCTGGGCTGAACCTAGATGTTGGTAACTATGAATTGTATTGGGTCTGTCTGTTTGTAATTTGTTTAAGGGCTCTTGAGATTGTGTTGATGAAGAGTCTCTGGGCAGCTGCAGCTAAGGAGCCCTCCAGCTTGTAAACCCAGATGCTGAGACTTTGTTGAACTCTGGTAACTATGTATTGGGATTTGAATCAGACAAGGTCTGTCTGTTGATGTTTGTAATTTGCTTGCATTTTGCTCTGAATTTCAGGCTTTTTTCCCCTGAACTAAGTGAATGATATGTGTGTGCTGAATTAAAGTAAGCTTGCCAACCCCTTCACCTTGCTTTCCTTAGTTAAGCAGATCAAAAGAACCAGTTCTGTGCAGCAGCTTTCAGGGGTGCTGGCTGTGGGTGGATCTTACACCCCCACAGAAGCTGCTAGCCAGATTGTGGAAACAATATGTAGTAGTGTAAATGCATACATATATTCTCTAATAAATATCAATAATTCTTTTACATCTAAAAAGAAAAATGCACTTTAATTATGAAAATTTAAACCATAAACATATCTTATATTATAAAAGGAAATGAAAGAAACAACAGATGAGACATTGTTGGATGCATTATGTCAGTCTCACTGGCACTCTCTTGAGAGCCAGACTTACTGGTTTCCCTCCCTAGTACTAGAATGACAATACAGATAATTATGATAATGATAGTAACAATAATAAGAACTTTTATATAGTACTTCCTATGTACCAAGCATTATGATAAGTGCTTTACAAGTATCATCTGATTTAATCCTCACAACAACCCTGAAAGGTAGGTGTTATTACTATTCCCATTTTACAGATAAGGAAACAATGAAGCAGAGGTTAAGTGACTTTTCTAGGCTCACACAGGTAGTAAGTGATTGAGCCCAAATTTGAATTCAGATCTTTCTGATTCAAGGCCTAGTTCTCTATCCACAGTGCACCTATATTAGCCCAAATTAATGTTGAAACCTTTAAGTCCTGAAGACAGAATGTGAACATTAGGGACATTTGTGACCAATGATGTGCTGGTAAATGTTTAACAACCAGCCTTTCAAAAAATACACTTGGAACATACTTTTAATATTTTTCACATAACTTTCTTTAATCTAGATAATGAACAAGAAAATAATAAATAAAAATAAATAAAATAAAAAATAAAAATAAATAAATAAAAATAAATTTTCTGTTAACCCCCTCTTCTCTCTACTTCATTTCTTATCATGTATATACTATTGACTACCATGTTCTTCTTTATACGTGTCTCATGATGAAGTGGCCTTTTCTCAATCCTCATTCTCCTTGAGCTCTCTGTTGCTTTGACACTGTTGATCACTGTTTTCTCCTTGAAACTTTCTTATTTCTAGGTTTATGGGACACCACTCTCTTGGTTCTCATCCTACTTATATGAGTCCTTTTTCCTCCCTCCTTTGCTGGACAATCATCTAGATCATGTCCTCTCATCACATGTATTGTACAGGGTTCTGTCTTATTGCTGCCTTGCTTCTCTCTCTATGATATCTTATTTGGTGATTTTATCAGCCCTCATTGATTGTTGTTCAGCCTTTCATGATCCCATGGACCATAACACACCAGGCTGTTCTATCTTCTGCAATCTTCCAAGTTACTTCAAGGATTTCCATGAGCATAGGAGCTCCACGAGCATTCCATCTATCTATCTCATCCTCTCCTGTCTCCTTTTCCTTTTGCCTTCAATCTTTCCCAACATCATGGTCTTTTCCAGTGTCCCATCATCTTATCATGTAGCCAAAATATTTAAGTGTCAGCTTTAATGTTTGACATTCCAGGGAACAGCTTGATTTAATTTCTTTAAATACAGACTGATTTCACCTTCTTATTGTCAAAGGGACTCTAATCAAACAAAACCAAAAGAGTGAAAAAATAGAAGAAAATGTGAAATATTTTATCAGAAAAGCAACCGACCTGAAAAATAGTTTGAGATAATTTAAGAACTACTGGGTTACCTGAAAATGTGATTAAAAAAGCAAACAAGAGTCAAGATTTCAAAAACTTACAAAGGAAAACTGCCCTAATATCCTAGAATCTGAGGGTAAAATCAAAATTGAAAGAATACATCAGATACCTCATGAAAGAAATCCCAAAATGAAAACTTTCAGTAAGATTATAACCAAATTCCATAGCTCTCAGGCCAAGGAGAAAACACTCTAAGCTACCAGAAAGAAACATTTCAGATACTGTGGAACCACAGTCAGGATTGCCGTAGGATTACACAGAATCACACGACTTCTACATTTAAGGATTAGAGGGTGTTGAAGACAAAGGAGCAAAGATTACAACCAAGAATCACCTACCAAATGAAACAGTATAATTCTTCAGGAGGAAAAAATGAATATTCAAAGGAATGGAGGACTTTCAAGCATCCCTGATGAAAAAACAAAAGTATAACAGAAAATTTGATTTTCAAATACAAAACTCAAGAGAAGCATAAAAAGGTAGACAGGAGAGAAAATGTAAGGCTTACAATAAGGTTAGTCTGTTTACATTGCTACATGAGAAGATGATACTTATAAGTCTTAAGAACTTTATTACTATTAGAGCAGTTAGAAGGAGTATATATAGACAGAGTTGAGTATGAAGGAATGATGTCCAAAAAAAAAGTAAAACAAAAGGATGAGAAAGAGGATTACACTGGGACAATGGGGAAAGAATGGGTAGGAGGGGGCAAATTATCTTATGTAAAAGGTGTGAAAGAGCTATTACAGTGGAGAGAAAGATGGGGGTGGGCAACACATGAACCTTACTCTCACCAGAATTGGCTAAAAGAGGGAATGACATATACACTTTGTTGGGTATAGAAATCTATCTTACCCTGTCAGGAAGTAGGAAGTGAACAGGATAAGAGAAGGGTGGTAACTGATAAAAAAGAGGGCAAACTGGAGGTGGTGGTATTCAGAAAGAAGAAACCTTTCAGAGAAGACAGGGTGAAAGGAAAAAGAGAGACAGACAGAGAGAGAAACAGGGAAAAAATAGAATCAAGGGAAATGTGCAATAATCTTAACAATGAATGTGAATGGTATGAACCTATCTGTGAGAGGGCAGTGAAAATTGTATCCACAGAATAATTAATGAAGTATCAGTTTGAACAAAGAAGGGAATAAAAATTAACTAAGACAGGTGGACTCAGCCAATGAGAAAATAGCCAGTGGTTTTCTGAAAACCACAAACTCCAGATATAGGCAAAACTGGCCTAAACCAGCCAGATAAGAGTCAGGGTTGAAGGGAGAACTGGGTCAAATTGCTAGTACACATACTTAATTGACTAATTGAATATTACCTTACACACACACAGGGAGGAGTTTTCTGCCATTTTTGAACATGGGACATATGTTGAGGGGAGCGGGGAGCATACCAAGTAGTTGAATGTGAGGGATGTATAGGGAAGATTGTAAAATGGAAGGGAGTGGACCAATCCATTCTCTGAAGAGAGGTACTGATCTAATGCTGCATCAATCTGCAATGGTCTAATAGAATAAAGCTGGTCTTGCTCCTGTATTCCCTGCTTCCTCTTCCCAAAGAAGAGTGAGGCCTGCTCCTGGCCAGGAACATAAGCCTAACTCCATTGGATTCTTCAATAATAAATTGTCCTTCATAACTAAATCTCTGTGCCAAGCATGTTTCTGACCACCTGGCACCCAACATGGGGCAGACTTTCAGATCTCAGATGGGGGAAGGTAAGACACCTCAGAAAGAGTTGATTTTGATTGTCCTAGAGGTTGAACCCCACCCCCTTCTGAACTCGCAAATTCTGAAACACAGGTATTGAGGTAGCCATATTGGCCTGGAGGAGTTCAAAGGATTGGGGAAGAGGGGTCTGTGCAGGTCAGTTATTGACTCATGCCAGGTTTGGCTCGCCAGCTGACCATGCAAGCTGATATGTCAGGCAAAGGTGAGAAACACACTTTGATGGTCAATAAACCCACTATCCAAGGAGTGCTGTTCAGGCGGGTCATTGACTGACGCCAGGGTTGGATAGAAACCATTACTCATGGAGTGCTGTCAAGGTGATCCATTGACTGATGACTAGCTCGAGTATGGGAGGGTGGATGTCTGGGTCCAGTGGGGAGGAATATCCAGGTAGACATACCTCCTGAAAGCCCATGAGGAGGATGTTGAAAGGTTGGGAGGATGCTCGTAGGACAAGGGGAAAGGAAAAAAGAAAAAGGGAAAAAAGCTGATTTATGCAGGGGATTTTCTGACAATCCTCTGTGAGCTTTGGATTTCTGTATCTGTCTGTGGCTTTGTGTGTCTATGTGTGTAAGTGACACCTTATAAAGATGTAGTCTGCCAGCAAGGAATGACAGAAGTGACTGAAGCAGCAGTTTCAGACCACTTGGTAAACTCCCCTTTCCCCCTACCTACCCTATTGGCACTTCTGAGGAGACAGGCTCGAGCAGCGGCAGTAGGAGGGAGTGGGGAGCAGAGAAGGCAGTTCAATTTCTTTTTCTGTGCAGTAGTTGGGTTAAAGTTTACCACTGTGAGGAAAAACACCCACAAGCTACTGTCAGTGAAAGCCCAGTTGATTCATTTATGTTCAAAATGAGGAGAAAACAGATCATGTGAGAAAGAAAGCCCAGAAAGTGTTAGACCAAATTCTCAGGGCTTCAGTGTTTATTATTCCCTCTACTCAAAAGGCAGAGTTATCTGAGCCAGAGGAAGACTTAAAGGTGCATGGAGAAAGTTCCTTTTGAATTTCCCTGCACTAAAGATGCCTGGAGTACAAGAAAGGGTTAAAGTTCCTATAGAAATTAGGAAGAAAGGAGGGGGGATCTTTTCTCTAAGATCAAAAGGAGACAGGCTAAACAAGCATTTTAACCCTTTTCCTGCCTACCCTCAAAGAGAAAAGTTTTTGTGTAATGGGACTCAAAGAGAAAGAAATTGAATTCATTCTGATTGTGTTTAGAAACGTGAAAAGTGAAAATGTGGCACTCCTAATTTAATGATTAAGACAAATTAGAGTTTATTTTAGTATTTGGCACTAAAGATGGGAAAAGGTCAAGAAGAGACTGTGATAGAAGCAGAAAATTAGTAAACGAAAATTTTAAGCAGGCAGCTTGGAGTAAAAGGCTGATAGCCTGATTTAAAAACCAATAGATGAAGTTATGAAGAAATAGAAGTAATTACTTCCACCCACATTTTGGGCTAGATCTGTGGGTGGGTTCTATTAAATTTAATACGAATATTGGCACGGCATATCATTTTAAACTGACCTGATTATAATAGGTTGATCCAAACTGTTTGTAAACTTTCCCAAGAAGAAAAATGTGAATGTAGATGGGGAACTCAAAGATTAAGAAAATATATGAATTTGTGGATCTTTTTGGGGGCCAGTGGTAAACATAAGATATATGTTGTTAGAGCCAAGATGGCGGCTGGGAAGCAGTGACTGGC